>MU786408.1:54998-72348 GCA_026770625.1 Nicotiana glauca
CCCCCCCCCCCCCCAATTCTAAAAAGACAAAAGGAATACCCGCTGAAATATTTTGCCCAATTTCAAAATTTTTACCACTAAAATATTTCACCCTTTCTGAAATTCCCTCTGCTCCTTCACCGCTGCTTCACCGCCACCCGACACAAATTCCTCTAATGGGTTGTATCAATTCTAAATATAGATCCTATTTAGGGATAAGTTTGCCCTAATTTCAAATAATTTTCTCAACTAGAGAACTTGCTCTGTGCCATCTCTTTCGCAGGCGAACTCGTTCGGTGAAATCGAGTTGCAACTTGTAGGTTTGTTTCCTCTTCACTCGTTGTATCTATTAATAGCATAAAATGTTACCATCCCGAAACTTTCTAATCACTAATTTTGTTCATTGGTTTGTTGCTTGTGCCTAGAATGTAATTTTGGTTAACTTATTCAGTGCTAGCTAGAAGAGGGGAAAGAAGGTGCTTGAAACATGATATCATGAACCTTTTCTAAGTATTACCTAGATCTTGAAAACATAAAAAGTCTACTAGTCACAGGTTAAATAACATAGTCACATGTATAGCTAATTGGTAAGATGACAGTTACAATCAATGAGGAGTGCTTCTAATCTTAACAGCAAGTTATACTTTATTGGTGAACTATTCTTATAATATTCACAAAATAGTTTGATTTGGTGGCTCTCCAGAAGCTTGAAGCAGATACAACCTACAATATGGTGTTCCATCATCTGGGTGAGTTTGAAGTGACCTGGGCAAGTTGCGCAACTTGTTGGACAAATTTAATGGGTCATGCAACAGCCCAAAATGGGCATCTGGGTCACCAATTTGAGAAAGTTTAACATAAGAAAATCCTAGTGATGGCAATAACTGATGAGGATAGTCGCTATAGAAATGTAAATTTGAGTTGGACATTGTGATTGATTGCTTGTTCATGAAGTCCACTAAGAGTACTGTATGATCAAAGGTACAGTTATTTGCGATAATCTTCAGTACTTCCATTGCATTTGAGTGCGAGAGATAGTACAGACAACACTGGTTCGCTCTATAACATTTTCTCTAAATGAAATAGAATAGCTTCCAAGGAGTGAGTAATGAAAATACTAGGTGAAACATGCATACCCTTTTGTGGTGGACAATCTATGTCTATTCAGTGTTCAATCTCCATATTGAGGCCATAACTCAAAGGAATTAAATAACATTCTGTTCATCAAATTTTAAATGGATGTATCAAAATTACCTAGCCGTTATTTGTTTTTTCTAGAATTCTTTTATCTAAACATAGTCATAGTTGCTCCTAAGTGAAAGGCTTGTATTAAATGAGAGACTATTTTTATCATCAGATAAGATTAGTGTATCGCCAGTTGATGTCTAGTATTTTGGGGATTCGGAGCTAGAATATGTTGCATCTTGTTAACGTTTAGTTGGTATATGAATCACTGACATATTAATTTCCTATGATGGGGTTAGTGGCAATTGATCAGTTCAATGACTGGCTACTAACAGGGTATATACAGGATTTTGCATAAACGATATCAGTGTATTGTCACATTTCAGACTTGAAAAGTTTATTTAGATTTAGGACTGCGATTGTTTCAAGGCTTTACTTCAGGTCCCAATTTGATGTTGTGAAGTTGTGTCGGATGACACCTCTTCTCCCTGCCACTGGCTACTAATTACTAAATGAGAACTAGTCAATTGGTATTGAGTTGCAGGAAGTATACGTGTACATCTAAAATGTTAGAGGGTATATATGGTGCAAGAGATAATGTTGAAACATCACTTACCTGCTCCAAGAATGACAACCTATGCTCCTCCATCAAAGGAATTAAGAGTTGCTTCAATTCTTTTGTCAAACCATAGTGTCCTAACAGCAATGATAACTCCAGAAACCTCTCTAGCACTGTTGAGTATGTCTTTCTTAATCTTCTCCAGTGTTTTGGAAAGCGTTAAGCGTAAAAAAGCGACGAGGCCTTGCTTAACAGAAGCGAGAAGCGCGAAGCGAAGCGCGCACTTTTTTACCGTGAAGCGCAATTTAACACATAAATAAAAAAAAAATAGGCATAGATAAATGGATAAGAACTCATTAAAAATAATATTTTAAGCAAATGTTTCAATTCTTGAATCAAGAAGCAAAGAATAGAAACTAAAACTAGATAGTAAATAATCCTCAAAAGTCATAATATATTAAGCAAATGCAAAATAAAATCACAAAAGGAGCAACATCCTATTCTTCAACAAGATCTTCAAACTCTTGAAATATCATCATGTTCGAGTTATTATATTGGTCATCATCTTCTTCTTCATCGGAGGCTTCATTAATTAGGGTTCTACTTGTACATGTACTTTAGGGCAAAATATGAGCGGCTAATCTGGAGAAAAAAATTGAAAGAAAAACAGAAGAAGAAGAAGAAGAAGAAGAAGAAGAAGAAGAAGAAGAAGAAGAAGAAGAAGAAGAAGAAGAAGACAGAGTATGAAGAAGAAGAATAGAAGACTAGAAGAAGAAGAACAGAAGAATAGAAGAAGAAGAAAACAGAGTATGAAGAAGAAGAACAGAAGAACAGAAGAAGAAGAAGAAGAAGAAGAAGAAGAAGAAGAAGAAGAAGAAGAAGAAGAAGAAGAAGAAGAAGAAGAAGAAGAAGAAGAAGAAGAAGAAGAACAGAAACAGAAGAAGAAGAACAGAAACAGAAGAAGAAGAAAACAGAGTATGAAGAAGAAGAATAGAAGACTAGAAGAAGAAGAAGAAGAACAGAAGAATAGAAGAAGAAGAAAACAGAGTATGAAGAAGAAGAACAGAAGAACAGAAACAGAAGAAGAAAACAGAGTATGAAGAAGAAGAACTGAAGAACTGAAGAAGAAGAATAACAGAAGAACATAAGAAGAAGAAGAAGAAGAAGAAGAAGAACAAGAAGAAACTTACTTGTTTTGGAGCAGCAGTGGTATGTCGCAGCGTCACTGGATTTCGCTGGGCTTGAGAAGAAGACCAGCGTATCTTTTGGTAACAGATGCCTTTGGAGCTATGTTTATTTGCCCAAAATTTTTAAAAAAGCCCTAGCTTCAGCCTTCTACTCGCTTAAGCGAGCTTTTTATCGCTTTTCTTAAGGCGTAGCTTCTTGCTTAAGCGAGAAAAGCGAGCGCTTTTCTAGTGTGAGTCGCTTTTTTTCCAGAAAAGCGTAACCTCTTCGCCTCGCCTCGCCTCGCCTCGCCTCGCTTCGTCACTTAAAGCGAGAAGCGAGCGCTTTTAATAACCCTGATCTTCTCATACAACTTCTTCAGGTATGTCTCCCCTGCAAGTAACTCTGCTAATGGATCATTGATAACTTGTTTCCATAGTGCCCTTCCTGCTGCAGTTTGACGTGCCGATTATCTCAAAGAGTCCCAATTTTGCTCTATTGTTGAATGAATTTCTCTGATGGTCTCAGTGTACAAAGAATCAGGTAGTATAAAATCTGGCAAGCTACCATTTTCTTGATTAGACATTGTTATGCTGAATTATCTAGGTACTCTCTTCCTTCTGAATTCTCTCCTAAATTCTCAGAGCCGCATTTCTTTTATTCACGTCTTGCATTTGTATACTTGTTCAAATAGAATGAATGAACAAGATATTGATCTATTAGTCGATCTTATTTATTTTGAAGAAATGCATAATAACAGTATAAAAGTGACATTAGAAGCTTTGTTTTAGATAATATGATAATATTATTTAGCTAAAATTAATGAGGTGCACTAATTACAATTGATGTCTCTCTTATATTCTAATATTTTCTGATGTTCTTTCCTCATTTGGTGTTTGTTCTTGAGCGACATGCTTAATGTCAAGAAAGACATTTTTATTGCTATCTAGTAATCTTGCAATGAGAAGATTTATCTTCTTTTTTTCAAAGACAATGTATGTGAGCACATACTAGTTTGGTTTAGATTGAATTTATCTCCTTTTTTATTTTGCTTGATATAGAATCAGACTTTCTATTAGATTGCAGTACTTACTGTCTTTAAATTTTGTTAGCAACTTCCTTTCGTGAACACATAGATAATTTGACTATCTATTGCATCTCTGTAATGACAACAGGCTTGTTTCGATGTGATATGAATAAGGTTAGACTTCCTTGTGCCTTCTTATCTCTCTTAATTTTCCATATCCAAGGCTTTAACATAAACTGAAAAGGCAAGATTGGGGTGCTTTCTTGAACTTGCAAGGTAATCACATTAATCTGTTTTTATTTTCTTGCTATAGCATGCCTTGTTAAGTCTTTTACTGATAGCACTTTTCTTATTCCTTGAAGTATTAGTATCTGCTAGTTTTTTTGATCTGTCAAATTGATCCAAGTTTTAGTTATGATGCATAATAGAATTAAGCCTCGGTGAGCTATCAATGAGTTTCTTTTCTTCCTAATTTTTCAGATATTTCGTAATGAGTTTTTTCCTGGTAACCCCAAAAATTATGAAGTGAAAAAGAATGTCAAGTGAATAAACTTATTCACTTTCCAATAAGATATCTTTTTTACTCACTTTCAATTACATAAAACATTTTTAATATCCTCACTGTCCTTTATTTAGCTCAACTTTTATGTGAATAGAGATCTTGCATGATTATCTTTGCTAAGATAGGTAGTTAAATTAGAGTGGCTAATATTTTCTGAGTGTAAAATTGAGTTAGAAAATTGTTTGATGGAAGTTTTAAGTATTGTCTATGTACAAATCAGAGGATTAGTGAAATAGAAGTTGGAATTGCACTTTTAATTTCTTGCTAATTACTAATTTTATTTTGCAGGAAAATTTTGATGAGCAATTAAATATGATGCCAAAAGACAATTTAATATATTGGAATTTAGCGATGAAAAATTGGACAATTACGGTTTTTGTTACTCCTGACCCTACATTAATACACTTGATTTTGTAAAGTTACAAGCATGAACCTTGAAATAATTTACTTTATTTGTATATGTTACATTTGATCTTTTTTGAAGTTCATTGCAAGTATATGCATTTGAATTATTCTTTTGTTATTTTTACATAATTTAGTGCCTGAGATCTTCAGACGTGATTATGAGATATATACAAAGATGTATTTATTGAACGCAAACGCATGGCTTATATAAATATATAAAAGAAATTACTTCATAGCTTAGACAAATTTTCACATTTCAATTGTAGGCCACGCTTTTCATGTGTTGTTGTAGTAGACGGAAAGTGTAGCCACAAAGGGTACTACAAGCGTCGCCTTTATTACTTATTAGGCCACGCTTTTCAAGCGTGGTTTCTAAAGCAACACTTAAAAGCGTTGTCTTAGAGCAAAGGTTACGCTCATTTAGGCCACCCCTTAAAAAGCGTTGCCTTAGGTCCGAAAGTGTAGCCTTTGATCAAAGGCCACACTTTTTGATAGTTTAAGCCACACTTTTCAGGTGTGGTTAAAGGCCTAAAATGTTGTAGTGTTCAAGGCTTCCTTGATATTCTTGGGTTCTATTTGGGAGAGAAAGGCTGAGAAGGCAAGTGAATTTCTGGCTTTAGACCTGGTTTGTACTCCAAAATCTAAAGGGTAATTATGTTGTCAAGAGGATGAGAGCTTTTGTGCCTCAAGTTAGATGTCTGGGGTTCATTTAGCAAGAGTGTGTGTACATTTGACTAATTTTCTTGTATTCTTCTCTCTGGTTCTAGTGGAGTACCTTGAACTGTATCAACCACTATTTCCTCAGCTTCAGTAGTTGTAATTGAAGTACCTGGTCCATTGAATATGAGGAAGTATTGTTTTCACTCAACTCTTTTACTTGGATCATCATATCCGCCTTTCGATTTCTCATGTTAATGACTTCACCAGGAACTAGTAAGGGTTTTCCACCTTGATCTTCTTCAGCACTCTTCTCATAGGATGGATAAGATTCATCAAAGATAACATGAACACTTTCCTCAACACATTGAGTTTGCTTGTTAAATATCTTGTACGCTTTGCTTTGAGAAGAGTAACCCAGAAATATTCCTTCATCACTTTTGGCATCGAATTTACCCAGCTGATCCTTTCCATTATTAAGAACATAGCATTTATACCCAAATATTCTTAGGTGAGTCAGCTTGGGTTTCCTTCCATTCAGCAGCTCATATGGACTTTTGTTTAGGAGGGATCTGGTCATGCACCTGTTCACCAAGTAACAGGCAGTGTTTACTGCTTTAGCCCATAAGTTCTTTGCAATTCCATTGTCGATTAGCATTGTTCTTTCCATCTCTTCCAGAGTTCTGTTCTTCCTTTCCACAACTCTATTTTGCTGGGGAGTTCTGGGAGTTGAGAAGTTGAGGGTGATGCCATTTTCATTAAATAACTCATCAAATTTGGAATTGTCAAATTCTGCTCCATGATCTGACCTAATGCATGCTACTCTCGACTCCATCTTCACCTGGATTTTCTTCACAAAGGCCACAAATACCTCAAGGGTTTCATTTTTAGTTCTAAGAAACAAAGTCCATGTAAATCTGGAGTAGTCATCTACTATCACAAAAATGTATCTCTTTCCTCCTCTGCTTTGTACTTTCATGGGACGACATAGGTCCATATGTAAAAGCTCTAGTTTCTTTGAGGTGCTCACATCCCTTTTTGACTTAAAACAGGACTTCACATGTTTTCCTCTCGCACATGTATCATAAATTTTTTGCACCTTTAACTTTGACATGGGCAGACTATGGACCAGGTCCTTCTGAATTAGTTTTTTCAGCAGAGAAAAGCTTGCGTGTCCCAGTCTTCTATACCACAGTTGAGCATTGTCATCAACAGCTTTCAGACAACTCAAATCACCACTTTGTAAGGACTCGAAATCAGCAACATAGATGTTCTTGTATCTCTTGGTCATATGTACCACTTCACCAGTTACCAGATCACTAACTGTACATATCTTGGACAAGAATTCCACCTTGTTTCCTTTATCACAGATCTGAGAGACACTCAGGAGACTGTACTTTAAGCCACTGACATAGTACACATTTTCTATAGAATGAGTGAATGACATTCCGACTTTTCCAACTCCAAGAATGTACCCCCTTTTCCCATTTCCAAAGGATACACTTCTTCCTTGCAGGGATTTTAGTGAAAGAAAGTCTATGGTGTTCCCAATCATGTGCTTTAAACACCCACTATCCATGAACCATTGTTGACTACTTCCTTTCACTGCTCCTTGCACAAGAAGATCAAGAGTTAGTTTTAGGAACCCAAAAGAATTTGGGTCCCTTGTAGTAGACAAGAGGATTAATAAGAACTCTCTTAGTCCATGCAGGTAATATGTGCTTTTTTTTAATTGGGACCTAGTCCCTTTTTAGTTGTCACTTTTTCAGCAAACACTTTGTTTTCCTGAAAAGATTGAACCCTCGCCCAGGCAATTTTATTTGAAGTGACCATTGTTCCCACAGTGGGTAGAAAGCCAGTTGTTAGAGACAATGGCGTACTTGGTGTGAGGGTTGTAAAGATTTTCTCCCTTTGGAGCCCTATTCCCTGCCTGTTTCCACCATTATTAGTGTACAAGGCAGTGATAACTTTTGAGGACCAGGTCCACGTTAGGAACTTTTCTAGATCATTTTTTACTCTTTCCATATCAGTTTGGAGGTGCTCGTTTTTATCAATTTCAACTTATATCCTAGTTCTAGAAGCTTTCAACTCATTTTCAAGCCTAATATGTTCCTCACTGGCTATCTCCTTTCCTTTTCCAGAATTTTCAGGTCTTGACTTAATCTTTGGTCTCTCTATTGTTTCTCTTAGATCTACAATTACTGCTAAGAGATCATTTCTTTCTTCTTTGAGGTTTTCAATGGTTTCCTTATGGTTGATAACTACAACCACTAAGTCATCTCTAGTTTGTTCAGCTTCTCCTAGTTCTAAGATCACAGAATCCATATCCCCCACAAGACTATGATAGGCATCGATCAATGCACTAACTAAAGACATGATTTTTTTAGGAGAGTAGGACTTTAGATTTCTTTGAACATCCCTGAAATTTACCTCATTGTTGTCATCGTCTTCATCATCATCTGGTTGTGCCATCAACACAAAGGTTGAGTCATATTCATCTTCCTCGCCTTCACTTGTCGTCATGGAGCTATCACCAGCATCAGTTTCATCTTCAGACTTACCAGAGCGGTTTATCCATGATGCAAGAGCATGTTTCACCCTGTTGCAAGCATATCTCTTTTTCTTGAAGTCCTTAAAGGACTTCAGTTTCCTTTTAGCTGTTTTTTCAGGCTTATTCTTAGAGAACTCTTGCTTCAAGAGAGGACAGTCTTTCATGAAGTGTTTAGGCTTTCCACACTTATGACAGGGATCATAGTTTTTTGATTTGCTGGAGCTACCCCTTTTTAGAATTTCTCTATTTCTTCCGACCATCTTCTGAAATCTTTTGGTTAGGTAAGCCATGTCATTGTCTTCCTCACTTAATTCGCTTCTATCAACTTTGAGCATCAGGTTCTTGTCATTTAAAATGAAAGTTCTTCCAGTACCTTTTTCAAGATTTGGTGGAGCAGACATAAGGATCCTTCCTAGGTGTTATCCTGATAGGAGGAACCTGCTCTAATACTAATTATTAGTTTATATGAGTCCACCAAACAATATAGTACCAGGTCCTCTATAAGGTTATGCTGAGAATGCTACCAAAATAGTAAGTAAATGAGACCCAGGATTTTTACGTGGAAAAATCCTAATTCAAGGGGACAAAAACTATGACCACACCTGTAGGCTTGTAACTTTACTAACTTGTAAACACCTATTACAAGCCACTTTGTAATGACTCTATTACAAAGGATTTAACACAACTAACTTGTGATACTCTTACCACAAGCCACTTTGTTACTCTCTAGTTACAAAGGATTTGACTAACTTGTGATGATCTCACCACAAGCCACTTTGCCACTCTCTAGTAACAAAGATTTTTACTTATGACTAAACCTAGTCAAAACATAAACTCTAAGAGTTTACGAATTTTACAAGAGGATTCCTAATCAATGCTTCTGGCTAAGCAGTTTAGGAGATACAATAAGAACAATAACAAAGATTACAACTCAACTAAGGACAACAACATACTAACTTTAGGAACTGGTCCATAGTAGCGTTTAACTTTGTTCTTCAAGCTCGTGAGAATTAATTCCTCTGTTTTTGCAAAAGCTTGAATGAAGAAATAGAAATGTTCAAGTGATGTTTTGATATAAACTCATTTTTGATACACCTTGATGACATCACTTGACATGATGTAAGCACTTTTGCTGGTCAAGGAGTGAGTGGGTACTGGAAGCAGTGTAGTATAGGCAGAAACAGTGCAGGTGGTCACGTCGCTTCCAACTGTGTCCAATTAGCTTTGTACTACTATGAGGGAACCACAAGGGTATCAGGTCCGTGTTTGGTTTTTTGTCTCCGGAAGCTATAGCAGTTCATATTTAGCTGGAATCTGTTAACCTTGCAGTGTAGTCCAAGTGTAGTCCAAATGTGTCAGGTTCCTATCTGGTACTTGACAGTAAGTTTGTTAGATCATAAAAACATAAAGTTAAGACATTTAGAGCCTATCAATTTCCAGAATCTATCACCAGCCCACTGACAATGAAAATTTCGCGAGACAATAGAGATGAATCAGTGAAGAATAGTGGTTGTATCATGGAGAAAGACTAGCGTTGAGAGAGAGAGTGAAGAAAAATCTGAAAGAATGAGAGAGAAAAATAATACAAAGAATATTTTATGGCTTAAGGGTAGAAGGTAATATTTAGATATAAAAATCAAAAGGTAACTATGAAATATAATTTTTTAAAAGGGTATTTATTTAAAATAAATAACGTATCAACATTTGCTATTGGAGTTAAAATAGCCTTTTGTCCGCTTCTTCGAGCCACATACGCTTACGCGTTCGTCTTCTAATCCCTGTATTCAAGTCGATCATACATTAGTGAAGGACAAGTTTTATGCTTTTAAAAAAGATAACAATAAATTAATTTTATGAGTTAATGATAAAAAAAATATCTGTATAATTGGACCATTATAAGGTAATTAAAAGCAAATGGTTATGCTTAGTATATTCTAATCTTAATGATAAGTATTACTCTGACTGGGATTAAGTTACATTATAAAGATTCTCTTACAGCTTATCAAGAGATTTATATATCATTAACTAATAAATGACCTGATTGTTATAAATTTTAAACTCTAACTAATACATTACTGGTATCACTTGACAGTGTAACAAATATTTTCACGTTCACAAATATAACTCAAATTCATACGTAAAATCCAAGAATTATAATGGAAACTTCATCATTGTGGAAACTTCGTGGAAGCAGACCTCTATCTGCTTCAGCTGATGGTATGGAATGATGTGAAAAGTTCCGATTCAATGATTGCGCCTAACGCGGTGAGATTCCTGTCACTTTAGTTTACACACTAGTTACCTCTCTCTTTCTGACTAACTTAATCAACTAGGAAAATACAACGTATTGAAAATATACAACAAGAGCAAATATCACTAACAGAAAACACGCAGAGTTCAGTTAGAAGCACTATCTTCGATTGACCTATATATATATGAGTCATGAAAGCAATTAACATTTCATTCAGAGATTCAAAAGCAGTACACCAAAGCATATCTTTGTGTCTTCATCCTTTTAATTAATTAATAAACTTCTTACACCATGATAGCCATGAAGAGAAGCAGCGAAGACGATAGTGAAGTAGAAGCACAAGCCATGGCTAACTGCTCAATGCTGTTGTCTCGTTTAAACAATAACACTATCAAAACTTCATCGTTTGAATGCAAGACATGCAACAAACGTTTCTCATCTTTTCAAGCACTAGGCGGCCACAGGACGAGTCATAAATCGCTGAGATCATCATCCATAGACACCAGAAGCAAATCCAAAAAACCAAAGAATAATATGCACCAGTGTTCTATTTGTGGGATGGAGTTCTTTATGGGGCAGGCTTTGGGTGGACATATGAGGCGTCACCGTGCCCCAATCAATGTACCAGTTTTGAACAAGTCGAATAGTAGCAAGAGAGTATTATGCCTCGATCTTAATTTAACCCCTGATGATCAGAACGATGATTTTGATTTATGGCCAACGGCACCTGCTCCTGTTTTGCGCTGCTTTATCTAACTCCCTCCATCACACTTCCATTACTTTTAAGTTATAGACTAGAACATGTTTTTCTTTTTTGGTTAATTACTTTTTTATTCTTTACGGCAACTGCCTTCCCTTTTGATTTTGTATAGTATATCAACATTCTATAGCTATCATAGGAGTACTTTTTTCAATACCACTAGTTATACTTCATTAAGATGGAAAATAGAATCATGTGCTACTCCTCCTATCTTATAACCGGTTAATCAGAATTTAATTACGGATCGTTTAGTACAATGGATAAGTAAAAATAATGCTGGATAAAAGTTTAGTACCATCTTATTCCTTGTTTGATTACTAATTTTGGGATTAAAAAATATAACATATATATGGGAGCGAATGGAAAAGTAATTTAAGTATAAGTTATTCTAACAAACAATAAAAAATAATATCAGAACAACATAATCAATCTGAATATAATTAATTCCAACATAACTTACCTTCCAACAAACAACCCCTAACGTTAGAAAAAGTGATTTCTATTATGAGTATTAAAACAACTGTTTTTCTTTTCAAAACTAATTTTCTCACTGTTGCATCTGTCGGATCAATGTACAAAACGAATTTTCTATTAAGGGGTCGTTTGGCAGAGTGTATAAGAATAATGTTGAATGGGGTGTGTTAGTAATGCTGGTATTAATTATGCTTGTATTACTTATTCTGACATTAGTTATGCTGACATATTTCTTATCATTGTTTGATTTGATGTATTAAAGCACCGCACTATTTCTAAAGGAATTGTTTGTTTACAAAAATATCCTCATAACCCGTCCATCACTTTATTTTTTCAAAAGAAACATATGCTGAGGAATGTTTTTATATGAATAATATTTTAAAAAATTATTTGATTTGTCTACCTATAGTATCAAACTTAATATTTATTTATAAAAAAGAAGATATGCTAAGTATTTATTTATTTACAAGGGATATAATTTTATTTCTCAATTTCTTGGATTATTTCTAACTTGCATTAATATAATAGCATAAATTTTGAAGGATAATTTTGTCTTTAGTTAAGTTAATGCATGCATTAAAACTCATTGTAGTGTTAATGTCATGATTTCTTATGTATTAGTTATGCATAGAATAATACCAAATAAGGTGTATAACTAATATTTACATAAATAATACATAGGTTCAAAATATACCAAACAAGATATTATTAACATATCAAAGTAATGCATGCATTATTTTAGCTAATTCATCCTGCCAAACGACTCTTAAGAATGAATTATTCATTAGCGGCCAAATACATAACTGGACCCTTAAACTTGGCCTTTTTTGTCACTTGGGCACTTAAAATAGAGTTGTTCCTATTAGACCCTTCAACTAAATCACATATGTGCCAATTAGACACTTTGTAGACCATCTAAGAAAAACTTTTATAAAAATTATTGGATATGTAATTAGCTGCAATTGTATATTTGATAGCTTTTAAGGCTTTCTTCTTTGCTTATAAAATTTTACGGCACTAAAGTACGATTATAGGAGATACCATGAAAATTTTCATAAGCACTTTGTAGTGACATAATTGAGTGCTTATGAAACTTTACGGCACTTGTAAGCTACTAGAATAAAACTTTACAAACTAGAACGCACAAGTGGTTGATAGAAGTTGCATTTTGACATTAACAACTTTTAACAAAAATAGTACTTCAGCAAAATAGCAAAGCTGTCAAATATACAAATGCAACTATTTCATAAGCAAAGAAGAAAGTCTTAAAAGCTATCAAATATACAACTGCAGCTAATTACATATCCAATAATTTTTATAAAAATTTTTCTCAGATGGTCTACAAAGTGTCTAATTGGCACATATGTGATTTAGTTAAAGGGTCTAATAGGAACAACTCTATGTTTTAATACCCAAGTGACAAAAAATGTCAAGTTTAAGGGCCCAGTTATGTATTTGGCATTAGCTCTACGTAATACAGGAAGCTCCAGTCCATGGGATTATCACTCATTGACGTTATCAATACCCGAAATGCCCCCGTTAGGAGACAAAATGGCACATAAACGGCTACGATTCGCCAGATCTGAGACACGTGTACGGTAAAGAGGGTTTGACAGTATAATCTGATAATGCAGGTTCAGTTACAATCTTGTAGTCTCCACGAGAGCCGATCGTCTGCTCCTCAGTCACCGTAACACCCCTCAATAAGCAAAAACAAAAAGAATTTTTTTTTTAAAAATCTCTTCCTCAATATACCGGCGGTGGCCGCCGATGATGTCGCCGGCAGATTGTCCTGGCCGTTCCTGGTATCTTCCTCAATTTCCGATTGTACGATCCTCTCTTTGCTATGTCCCATTCACAATTCAGGGCTTTTAACTCACTAAGAATTTTCACTCCGCTTCGAATAGTAGAACGGTAAAAGTAAATTTTGAGCTGATAATTCTTCTTACATTTTGTTTTCTGAGAATTTGAAGTGTAGGTAAAAAAAATATGAGCAGTTGTGGCGGTCAAATTCGTTGAAGTAAAAGCTGCAGAATGGTAAGTGTTTCTAGTCTTTATTAGAAGCTCCATAACGTGAGTGTTTGTGCGTTGATTTTATTGTATTTAATTCGCTATTGTGAGTTTATGCTATTTTACTGGAACTTTTACAACAGTTGTGCTTAATTGGACCTTTCTTTTGTCTTTGATATTCCATTTTGAAGCTCGACGTGACATTTAAAGATGAAACTTTTGGTTTGTAAAATTGCACTTCAAATTTGAACTTTGGGGGTGCCTATTAGAAGAAAATTATACTTTTTCTGTTACTAAAAGAGTGGCTGGTTTTGTGGTGCAAGGGTTAACATACCTAATTTTAATTTTCAGTATAAATTCAGATTTCTTAATTCCTATGAAATAAAACTTGCACATTTACACAGAAGATGGTAATCTAAGGCAATTGTTTTGACCCCGTGCATAGCGGGAGCTTAGTGCACCGGGCTACCATAGTAACTGTTCATTCTATTTGAGATGGAGGAGTATTAATTTCGTTCAGGCGTCCAGTCAGTGGAACAATTGACATTCTGTCTGAATGGCTTGGATTATTTACTCTTAAAGATAATATGTTTTTGGTTTTGCTTAATTCTTGTACTCGCTGGTGAAATTAGTTGTGTTGCTTTAGTTTTCCATTTTAAGCTCTAGTCCATTTCTTAAAGCTGAAATTGTCATAGAGCTCAATTTTAATCCATTCTCTATAAAATAAAACAATGTTGATGAGATACTGTGATTTTGCTGATATCTTCTTTGTGATGCGTCTCATACTTGGTCTTTGCATCAAGTTATATATAGTTTCTTTTGTTGGTTAGTGCTGAGACATTCTTGTGACACTGTCGTGCTATTTCCACACGCCCCCTGCGAAACTAAGTAGGGCCTGAGAACCCCTGCCTCGTTTGTTTTCACCTGCTTTTTTCCAATTCTCAAACCCTGCCCACCATTCCTGTTTACCATAAGGAGATTATACTGTGAGGAATCGACGTGTCTAATTCATTCATATGTGATCTTTTCCAGTCTTTCCATGACAAGGACTTTTGGATACCAAAGGGTGGTGGACATCTATCCGATGGAGAAACAGTTTTTGATAGCTCACCAAGAATCGAAGCAAAGCATAATCACCGATTGTTCTCCGGTGCTGCTGAAGCAGAGTTATTTCCTAACAAGAAACAAGCTGTCCACACTTCATTCAGTAAATCAACTTCCGGACTTGCAATGACAAATTCCACATGTTGGGAGACTACTACTAGTCTTCAGTCAGGAGCATGCCAATTCATTGATAGGCTGTTTGGAGTTGATACCACCGGGCCTATCGACTTAACCGAGAGTAGCACGTCTCTGGGTAACACAGGGAATTCCACCACAACGAAAAAGGTGATTGACGACCAAATTGGAGATGGTACATTAGTTGGTTTATCAATGTCATACACTCCTGAAGAACCAGAGATATGCATAAGTGATAGTGGAATCAGGAAAGTTAAAGTTAATCAGGTTGAAGATTCAGCGAATGCTTTTCATTTACCAAGTGAAAACAACATTGACATGTCTATCGGACAGGTAAATAATAGAGTTAGTGAGACATCCTTTTTATCCATGGGTCATGCATATGGGAAGAACGGTGAAAGTCAGCCCTACAATCCTGGGGCTATAAGTACTAGATCCATCGGATCCAATGTTGAGAAAGGTCACAGTACTATATCAATTGCTGATTCCTATACTGGAGGGGATTCGGACACATCATTTGGATATGAATTGGTGTCTGATATTGATGTTCTGGCAAGGCCAGTTGGTAGTTACGATTATTTGCATTATCAATCGTCAGTTCAGACATCAGAAACACATGGTGACAAGCAGCTGGATGGATCAAATGCTAATGCAGTTGATATATCCTATCATACTTCAAAATCTATGCATGATTCCATGCCAAAAAACAAAATAGAATCTAAGCCTGCACGTAAAGGAGCTCCTAACAGCTTTCCATCAAATGTTAGAAGTTTGGTGTCAACAGGGATGCTTGACGGGGTACCTGTAAAATATGTCTTGTCCCGCCAGGTACATTTCTCTCTGTTCGAATTTCATTTATTTTGCTGTCAACGTCTTACCAGCAATCTTCCTGCATGTTATAATTAAGGAGCTTCGTGGTATTATAAAAGGTTCGGGCTACCTATGCGGCTGTCAACCATGTAACTATTCAAAGGCAAGTTATTCACTTTGCTTTTTCATTCATATAATGTTTTTTTCCTGTGTGCTGATTTTGCAATTATATACACAGGTGCTTAATGCCTATGAATTTGAGCGTCATGCTGGTTGCAAGACAAAGCATCCTAACAATCACATATACTTTGAGAATGGAAAAACCATATACCAGATAACACAGGAGCTAAGGAGCACACCACAAAGTTTGTTATTCGATGCAATCCAAACGGTGACTGGTTCCCCTATCAATCAAAAAGCTTTCCAAATTTGGAAAGGTAGTTGTATCCAAATTAATGCTCTCTCTCTCTCTCTCTCTCTCTCTGTTTGTGTGTGACAAGTATCAAATATCTGATGCATATGATTTATGTTCGAACTAATTCTCATCATCAGAGTCATTTCAAGCTGCAACCCGAGAGCTTCAGCGAATATATGGAAAGGAAGAACTGAATCTGTAAGTTCAATGCTCTGGTGGATCAATGGGAATATAAAGAATGTTCTTGTCCATGTTAATAAGAGACAAATAACTTTCTTTTAGTCATGTATCTGTAAGGAATGCGATGTAAAATATGTGCACTATATGCTTCGGCAATTGTAATTTGACAGCATAACCGTTTATGAACAAATCTGTACCATGCTAAATAAGATTGCAATGGATTCTATTTCACCGGGGGAGTACGGCCATCCGTTATTCACAGTGTTGCCATGACGGATTGCAAGATTGGTCCTTAGCTTTCCTTTTTCATTTCTTCGGGAGTGGGGTGGGGATATCCGGTTATACCGAGTAATATATTTCTGGAGGAAAGTTTTGCCTCGTATTTCAAGTCTTTTTCAGGTAGACGAAGACCTGCTCTCTTTGAGACAGCATCAAGAAATTTGAAGTAGTATATGGTAGTAATCCATTGTCATATACTCTATAAAGAAGTTGCCTTTGGGTATGTCAACAGTATTAATATGAACAAGGTCTTCTGTTTCCACCCTCATTTATTGGGTTGGTGTAAACACCCGGTGTGGATAAGTTTTTTTACCCTAACGTTAATAACTTTCTACGAGTTCCAGTTATCCAACAAAAACGGAGTACTTGCACTTAAAATTCAGGTTGGATTATCAATTATCAGAGTCCGGAACCCAATTGTTGTTTTTTTGGACTCAAAATATATTAATGAGTGTAAAAAAGTAAAAGTTTTCTTTTTATATATAATGTCCAAATATAAGACGCTATACCTTAACGGTAACTTTTGTCGTTAAGGTATAGCGTTTTAAATTTGAATATTATATATAGCGTACAAAAAAAAAACAATACTCATTAATTGGACAAACTGACGATTCTTTGGTTGCTCTATTTATCACTTCTTCAGCTCAATATCAGTAACTACTTTTGGTTTCTTTTTAGAGATTTTTACATACCTATACCATATACCAAATCTTATTACCTTCATTGTTTAAGGATTGTGTTAATTACATTTAAGCATACCAAATTACCATTTATATACCATAATTCAAATTAAGGGTATAATTATTCCTTCATTTATTGTAGGCGTGATTTTAGGACCGTATT
>MU786408.1:73754-83854 GCA_026770625.1 Nicotiana glauca
AAAATGTGGTATTGTCCTAATTTTGTAGATTATTTGTCGCAATTTTGTAGATTTAGTGGAACTGTGATTCCTAGACAGTCTATAAATGTAGTTAGTTTGTAGTTGATTTGTAGTCTGATCGTTAAATTGTAGAGATGGTATTTTTCATTGCAACCTGTATTGCTGCTATATTTAACTTCATTCTAAATACAATTAATCTACATTTTGTGAGTTACTTGAAGTAACTGTTACATTCTGTAGATAATCTTTACACGTGCATTGTTCTTCTTTGATTGTTCAAGTGTATTTTGGTAAAATGCGGTGTTGTCCTAATTTTTTAGATTCTTTGTCTTAATTTTGTAGGTTAATTAGAACTGTGACTCTTAGACAGTGTATAAATGTAGTTAGTTTGTAGTTGATGTGTAGTCTGATAGTTAAATTGTAGATATGATATTTTTCATTGTAGCCTGTATAGCTCATATATTTAACTTCATTCTAACTACAGTTAATCTATATTTATGTGAGATACTTGAAGTAACTGTTACATCCTATAGATAATGTTTACATGGGCATTGTTCTTCTGTTATTGTTTTGTAGTTATAGGTGTAGGTAGGTTGTTCTTCTTCTAGTTATATTTTGTATTTGTCATGTAGTTGTGAGCACGTGATTTTTGACCTATATGAGAATTACTCCCAAAAATTCAAAATAAAATAGTTTTGTGTTGTGTGTGATTTTTTATGGATTTTCGTGTTATTTTTCTTTATTGTTTGCATTTGTCTGTGCGTGTTTATTTGTTAAATTAATATAAAATACAAAAATATGTTGCGTTTACATTTAGGATTTATTAGGAGTAATTAAGTTTTGTTTTACAAAAGTGAAAATAAAAAAAAAAAAAAAAAGATGATACATTTTTGCATTTTTAGCATTTAAAGGTCTAGTTGCGTGATTTTATTTCAAATTGGTATTTAATGGTGTGTTAATTGTTAGTAGAAGTTAATTGGATTTTTGGTAATTTAATCTAGGGTTTTTAATGTTTTAAATTTAGGAATTAATAGAAAAAGAAAAGAATTTGAAATAAAGAGAAACAGATTGGGCTGCTTCCAATTGGACCCGAAAAACAGGCCCAAAACCTCACCCCTCACCCGGTCCGGACCAGTCCCTCTCCAAGACGTCCAAACAATGTCGTCCCATCACGTTTAATCCAAGTCGTTGGATCAAACCAATCCAACGGTCCAGGGGTCATCTCTATGACCCATATCCAGCCCAACCCGTATCCATCTCCACTACCCGGTCCATCCACTTAACTAAAACGACCCCGTTTCGCGTGGGAGATGATCACTTCCGTTGGATTTTTATGATCCAACGGCTCAAGTTAATTCACCGATTTTAATACACCAAAATGCCCAAAATCAGAAAACCTAATTCATATCACTCATCTCTAAAACTTCAGAAAACCTCCGCCATCCTCCGCCACCGGAAATCGCCTCACGGCGGTTCCAGTGGCCCAAACGCCTCCACCTTCACACTATCGAACCTCCACGACCTCCCCATTCCAATCCCGTGCTTCCCTTCCTTCGAATCTAGCCCAGTTGCTTCGAATCTCAATTTTTGGTCAAGAACCCTAGCGCCGCCACAAGATCCCTGGTGGCGGCGCCACCTCCAAACGCCTCCATCTTCACACCATACCAACACCAGACCTCCCTCATCCCATACCCGTCACCACTTTCTCTCGAATATCACTCCAACCCTTCAAATATTGGATCAAAGATGAACCCTAAAATCCCAAAAATGGGCGAGTGGGCGTTATTGCGAACAGATTAGGTCCGTTTGGACTTTATTCTTGTGTTTTGCTAAAACAAAACACACGAATAATGTCCAAATGGACCAAAATTGGAGAGATGTGGAAAACTCAAGTTTGTTCTTGCTTAGATCGATTTCAGGTACTTCTGTTTCCATCTTTTCTTGATTATTTTGAGTCGTTTGATGTCGTCTGTTCTCCTACTGCCCCTTTCTTTCGATTTCTTTCTCTTCACAGTTTTGCCGTTTCAGCCTGTATAATTAGGTCGATTGTTTGGTTGTTCGTATACGGTTAGCGACTATGAATCAATCGTATGTTAGTTAACCCGTTACGAACTGGATACGAATGTTAATCGATAGTTAAAACTTTACTGATTTTTGATTTTCAGTCTGTGTTGAAATTTCTGTTTGCATTTTTGTTTGAGAATTTGATTCGCCTTGCTGATTGCTCGACTCACTAGTTAAGCTCACTGTTAATCGATTTTGTTCTGGTTTGTTTGATCCTAATGTGCTTATTGCTGAGTCTAATGGATAATTGGATAACTTTGAGCTTAAGATTACATCTTAGTTGAGTTTACATTCAGAACTTAGGTTGGTTATAGCTGCATTCCTAATGAAGTTCTCAAGGGTAATTTGAAATCTGAGAAATTGAAAGTGGTCTGGTGAATGGTCTGTCAGGTGATATTAGTGGAGCATTTAAGTTAATACATAGTTTAATACACCTTAGGGTCAGAAAGAAACAGAGATCACATGGACACCATTTTATAAAGTCTGAAGGAATTAAAACATGCTGCCCATACTTAATTAAAATAGGAAAATAGGCTGCCCATACCCATGTGATTTAAATAAAGGAAAAAATAGGTCAGTGGGAGCACTGACTAATATTTAATATTCTGAGTGGAGAATTCAAGGAATATGATGGGTAAGAAATAGTTTCCTAATGGTTTAAAGTGTCTAAACAGGCTGAAAGAGGTGTCGGGGCTTTAGGGATAAAAGGAGAAGGTTTAGGGTAGAGTTAGGGGGGTCTCTTTTTTTTTTGAAAAAAAAAACAATTGGAGAGAGTGTTAAGAAAGAGTGGATCACTGTTCAATTTGTCTTGAGCTGAAAACTAGAAACTCAAAGATTCATAAAGCCAAAAGCAATAGAGATCACAAAATCCAAAAGAAACTGTCCTGTTCAAAGTCTTTTTTTTCCTCATTTTGTACTTCAATTTTTGAGGTTAATTGGCATCTCCTAATTCAGTACTAGTAAGTAGAAGTTTCAGAGGTGTATCTGTCTGATCTCGGGCAATTTTTGGGTTTCAGTCGAGTCAGTTTTGGTCATTTGAGTGCTGCATTTCTGTGTCGTGCTACTGGTTTGGGTGAAGCTATTTTGATTCAAAAATTACTCTGACTGGTGCTTTTGGTGATTAAGTCATTGCTGGGTTGCTGAATTGTTACTGTACTGATGTTATTGCGCCTACTATCACTGACCTCTCTTCCCTTTCTCTTGTTGTTCTATATTCCAGGTACACGTTTCAAACCACCATGATGTAACTGTCCAAATAAACTGATATCAGCATGCTCATGTTCTCTATATGTTATAGATTGATATAATTGTGTTTGATGTAATTCTGACTTGATATGTAATAAATTGGACTGTGAATGGTATTGAATTGTTAATTTTTGGATTTAAGTTTGTTTCTTCTGAAACAATAGTCTCAATATAAGTGACTAGAACTCTGGGTCAAGTATAACTCGAATTGGAAATTGAGATAATTGCCCAGTATGCCCCTCTTGTTTTAGTGAAGTCATTTTCCCGCTTGTTCTTCACGTAGTGTTAGTTAACTTCATGCTGGGTTTATATACTAACCTCATAAATGATTGATCACCGTTTCTAATGTATGTGAATGGTAGAATACGACATCAGCATCATCAGGTCAACCTAAAGTATACGCTCGGATGGTATTTCCGTCAATTTGATGTTTCAATTAAAAAGAATTAGTGATTGTGAAGGATGAGTACTATAGGACCTCATGCTTCCACAGTTAATTTCAATAATCTGTATTGCCTAATCCAAAAGCTATCGGTTTATTTTTGGTAAAAAAAAAAATCACGTTCCAATTTGTTATTCACTTTGGCAGTATATAATAATTCATCAGAAGATAAATGGCTAAAACGATTCAAACATGAAATTGAAATTCACATGACCAAACCTCGTTTAATTTGAATACTTGCATACTGCCTTTCCTGCTACAATTGTTGAAGGCATTTAGGCCGATTTGTGTGATTACCAATAGGCATTGGCCCAATTCGCTTGGTTTTTGCATTCAGCACAGCTTCAGGCCATCTGGCCTTCGATGCCTTATTAGGCGGCCCAAAGGCCGGGCCCAAGCTACAACTGACTCGCCTCCTTTGGCATCGGGGTTATGGTCTTGGGTTCGTGTTGGACCTCATCAAGGTTAATTACTTAGGATTCTTTTTTTATTATTTTTGTCATACAGAAAAATCACAGTTTACTTTAGGATGGCTTTTTAAATAAAGATGAGACGAGCCTCGCCAAATAAAAAAATGCAGATTGCGGGGCCCTCATGAATGTGTATTAAAATACTTAGAATACGGGATGAGCCATCTAGCGAACTTCACGGCTTTCCCCAAAGATAATAACTCGTTAGACTCTTTAGGCGCGATTTTTATTAAATTACATTCTTAAACTCGGGTGCGCATTTATGTGACCCAAATTCAAATCTCAACGGAGTCAAAATGCATTAACAACCACGGGTGCATTGATCGACGTGGCTCGAGATGCATTTTTACGAAGTTGCAATTCTATTTAAAAAATAATAATAATAAAATCGGTTTAAAGTTCATAAAAGCACATAAGTTATAACATGCATTAAAATCAGATATTTAACCATTACAACAATTTAAGCGACCGTGCTAGAACCACGGGATCCGGGGGTGCCTAGCACCTTCCCTCGGGTCAACGGAATTCCTTACTTAGAGTTTCTGGTTCGCAGACTTCATTTGGAAAGTCGAAAATTTCCTCGATTTGGGATTCAAGATAAACCGGTGACTTGGGACACCAAAAGCCAAACTTTTCCCAAGTGGCGACTCTGAAATAAATAAATAATCCCATTTCGAATAATGTCACTTAAATTGGAAAAACTCCGTTACGCATTTTTATCCTCCGGGGTAGGCGTGTAAAAAAGAGGTGTGACAGCTCTGGCGACTCTGCTCGGGACTTAACCCAGAATATTTTGTTCAGGGTTCAGAATTCGAGCTTAGATAAATTATTGTATTTGGTTATATCTGATTTTCCTACACGTTTCATGCTTAATGTGCAAAATGTTTACCGCTTTGATATTATCTGAACTGTATATAAACTGTGTCGAAACCTCTCTCTTCTCACCTCCGGGATATGCTTACTGGTTGAGACTCCCTATTCTGTTAGTGTCAATACCTTGAAATAAGAAAGAGGCCGGACAAGTTACTAAGCCGGATAGCCTTTTGGTTCCCGGTACGTAGCCCCCTCCTCGATTCGAGTTGTCCGTTTGGGTACACAGTCTAGAACACACACCCAGGTTTTGAACCTAGAATAACGTGACTTCATGTCGGATCCCTAGTAGGAGCGCTTATCTGCATCACGTGCATTTGATTTAGGGGACTCAACACAGGGGTTGGGTCCATCTAGGACAGGTAACCGGATATAAAAAGATCACCATGATGCATTTTTACGTGCACTTGTTTGTCTCGGGCCCGCATGCTGACCGGCTTTTGAACATTGTGAATCTTGGGAAATTGAGAAAAAAAAAATAGCAGTGTACAGAATTAATTGCTTAGCTTTAGAAAAATCGATGCCCAAATAATGTCGAAACTCTACCGAAATTTCAAAAAAATAAAAAATGGAAATATTTTTTTTTAATAGATTGTTTTACGAAAAGCAAAAAAAAAGTCTTAATTTTTTGGAAATTGTTCGCAGAAAAAAAAAAGAAAAAAAAAGGGGAGTCTTTATTTTAGTTTGGGAAAATAGGTTGTCTAAAATGAAAAGGAAAAAAAGGAAAAAAGAAATAAAGGAGTCGCTATTTTTGTCTTGTTTTCAAAAAATAGAAAAGGAAAATAGTTTGTCTTGCCATGAAAAATAAAAATAAATAATAAAAAAAAAAGGGTCTTGTTTTTTTAGTTTACTTTACCTGTTTATGAAATGCAAAAAAAAAAAAAAAAAAAAAAATGAAAAGGAGTCTTGCCTTTTGCTTATGAAACGCCAAGAATGAAAATGAAAAAAAAAATTAGAGTCTTGTTTTTAAAAAAAAATTTAGTTCGTTCATTGCAGAACTACGCTGGTTTGATTCTCACCGGATATGAGATACGTAGGCAACTCTAATCGGGTCCAACTTCCCCTTTTGCAAAATAGCCAAAAAAAAAATGTCAAATTTTAATTTTTTTATTTATAAATAAGTCGGGTGATGTCGTTCTTGTCAACAATAGCCTAATATTCCCGAAAGGGGCGCCGGAAGGCTAATTTTGCATAAACAGCTGCTTTGGACGTGTTTTGATTTTTGACCCTCACAACCTTAAAATCTTCGTCCCCGAGGCGCTGAAAGGCTGTGTTTGCGATACCGGGTGTTTTTATTTTTCGGAAAAACAAGAGAAGAGTCGTAAATAAGTCGAGTAAGGCCGTTTGAAATAAATAGCCGAATGTTCCCGAAAGGCATGCCGGGAGGCTGACCTTGCAAAAATAGCCATTTTTGGTCAATTTTTGATTTTCGACCGATTGACTCACACAGACTTAAAATCTTTCAGAGTGCTGAAAGGCCGTGTTTGAAAATCGAGTCTTTCATTTTTGAAAAAATAATAAATAAAAAATAAATAAAAAAAATAGTTAGTTTTGTTCCAAGTCGAATAAAAATTTTCTTTTTCTTTTGTTTGATCACCTTAAAAATGTGCAGGATGAGCACGATGCAAAATGTACCTTTTTCAATAATGACCAAAATCCCTTTCGAGTTGCGATTATGGTGGAATGACCTAGGCAAGGAAGGGCAAGATGAAGTGAAAGAAGTATCTGAAAGATCTTACGGGTTTATTAGACATCCAGCCTCAGGGAGATATTATCAGAGCACTGGTCACCTTCTGGGATTCGGCACATAACGTATTTCATTTCTCAGACTTTGAGCTCACCCCAACTTTGGAGGAAATAGCCGGGTACATCGGAAATGATGAAGCCCCGTTAAGGTTCAAATACTTGGTTGCTCCCAGGGCCGTCACTGCGCACCGGTTCTTAGATTCATTGAAGATACCCCGGACAGTTCACAATCCAGATCTTGCAAAGGGTTTCTGCAGTTTGCGCTTCATATACGATAGATACGGCCACGTGGGCGGGTTCAATAAGCCAGATATCAAGCTATGCAGTAGAAATAACCGTCAGAAGTGGGATAAAAACAGGCGGGTGGCTTTTATGATAGCTTTTTTGGGCCTTGTAGTGTTCCCAATGAAAGACGGGAATATTGATATGAAAGTAGCTGGGGTTGTCAGTACTTTGCTCACCCAAGATAAAAGCACTCTTGCGCCTATGATTGTGGCTGACATCTTCCGGGCTGTCACTGTTTGCAAAGCCGGGGGCAACTTTTTCGAAGGATGTAACTTATTGTTACAAATGTGGATGACCGAGCATTTATTCCACCGCTCCCAGCTCTTGAGTTATGGTTCACCTGAGAAAACTTGCACGGGAGAGTTTTACACAAGAATCAAAGGGGCTAGTCTACCTGAGGGAGTCACATCGTGGACGTCATTATTCCGGACTCTCACTGACAGCCAAATCCAGTGGATGCTTGGATGGTTGCCTGTTGAGGAGATCTTATATATGCCAGCAGTCAGGCCCCACTTTTTGTTGATGGGACTTAAAAGTATCTAGCCCTATGCACCATATCGGGTTCTGAGGCAACTCAAGAGGTATCAAGTAGTGCCGAAAGATGAAGATCTGAGTACCCCAGTGGTTGAAATTAGTCATGACGGTCGGTTCCCCGAAGGAGAAGTTCGCCAGATCTGGAGCGAGTGTCAACATTTGGCGGCAAACACTTGTTGTGTTGGATAGGGCTAAAGGGGAAGTTTCCCTTGGGTATCACGTGTGGTTCAGAGGTGACGTGTCATACGGGAGATCGGCTAAAAGGCCTCATCTCAAAGATTTTGCCGAGTCATCCCAGGAACAATGGGATAGGTTAGCAAAGGAAGAAGGTTACCGGGTTGAAATTGGAAAGCTGGGACAACAAGTTGAAAGTCTGAAATTCGAAAACAGTATGCAAATTGTTGCGGATCAGGGTGAAAAGAACAGATTGGCCCGAGAAAATGAGGCGTTTAGGGCCCAAATCCAGCATTTGAGAATAGCCACTGATAAACAACCAAGGAGTCGATCAGATGAACGATTGATAAAAGGGCTGGAAAATTAAGTCAGGGAATGTCGGGATGAGTTGGAAAAGTCTGAGAATATCATGGCAGAGCTCAAAGCACAATGGGCCACAAGAGCAGATGAGCGTCGCCAGCACTTGAATCAATTGAAATGGGACCACGAGAAAATTGTTGCCAATCTGAGGAGAAAGGTGGCTGCCCTTGAAGGTAAAGCAGTTAAGCAGGTTAGAGATTCTGAGATTGAAAGTGGGCATTGTTACAACATGTTAGCCCAAATGGAGGTAGAAGTGCAGCAGCTGCAGAATCAACCCCTGCAGGATTCTCAGGCGTTAAAAACATGCAGTAATCAGATAAAGTGTTTACTTATAGAAAAGAAGCAAACAAGAGACAGGATTAGAGCCATTGCTCACGCCATTTTCAGGAGATGTCGGGCTTGTGAAGACATGACCCATACTACTTTTGTCTCAGCAGTGATGATCTATGTGAAGCGGACCATGAATGAATTAGAGCAACTTGAAAGGGATTTGGAACCTAGGTCCGCGGCAAGGCCGAACGATGCCCCGTGGGCACCCATATTTGAAGCTTTAGAGTATGCATAGTTCATGTTTGTACTTTTCCTGTTTTGGGTCTGTTGTCTGTTTGTCCATTGTCTTTGCACGTCAAAGTATGTCTGTAGTGTTAGAGTTTGTATTTGGTTTTAGCTGGCGCCTGTTATGTTCTTTCTGCAAAAGTGTTCTAGTTTGTAATAGTTTGTTTTAATAATGAAAAATTGAAAATTCCAAAAAAAAAACGTTTCTTTATTTTTCTTGCATTTGTTTGTCACGAACTACGCTGGTCTGATTCATGCGGGGCCGTGATACGTAGGCAATCTTCATCAGATTCGACCATAACCTTAAAAAAGAGAAAAGGTTTGTAAAGTAAAATAAAAGAATACAAGGGAAAGAAAAAAAAAAGGGAAAGAAAAAAGGGAGCGTAAAGAGAAGCCGGAATGACGCATGCAACCATTGCAAAATATGTAGAAGCCCTCTTAACTATATAGGTGCATCACACCCCAACGTGATATTACCTATCCGTTATTTGTTTCAAACTAACCGTTTGCTTGCTGCGCTCCAGGTTTTATAGAAAATGTGGTTGGTTTTGTGGTAGTCTGGCCTCACATTCATACTTTACGAGGTCAAAAGGAAGTGTTCAGCCACCCGTCACAAAGTCGAAAGGAAGTGTTCACACTTACTTCACAAGGTCGAAAGGGAGTGTAGAAATGTCTTCAGAAATTTCTCTACCAACGATTCCTATTTTAGAGGAGAGTTCAATCTCTGCCATCCCAACTTCTGAATCAGCTACTCCTGAGGAAAACAGAATCCTGCGTCTCCGCATGTTGGAGATGTTGGACGACTGGAGCAATGGAATAAAGCCGCCAAGTATGATCCCTGGATTCCCCGAGTTTTTTGCTAGGGCAAGTGGAACTTCAAACGTCCCCGTGAGTTATCCAACTACCCCATTCGGGTGTCCGACCATTTCAACTCACTACGCTGGATCACCCTCTGAATCTTATCCCCGGGTGTCAGTGACAGACATGGCTACAAGCATATTCACTGCACCGGCTTGTCCAACTGCGGCACAACCTGCTATACACAAGCCTAATTTTGACTTATCTTCATTCATATTCCAAGCACCATCCTTCTCGTTGGAACCTACCCGGTTTACCATCAACGCTTACCCTCAGCAGCCTCGATACGAGCTTATGTCTGGGCAAGACCAAAATCCCAGAACACCCGAGCAGGATGACATGGCTAAGAGAATGAGAAGCCTCGAACAAAACTTAAAGAACATGCAGGGTTTGAGCGGGCAGAAGAGTGTCTCCTACGCAGATTTGTGTATGTTCCCGCATGTCCGTTTGCCGTCAGGGTTCAAAACACCAAAATTTGAAAAGTATGACGGACACGG
>MU786409.1:7771-25617 GCA_026770625.1 Nicotiana glauca
AATTCCTTACTTAGAATTTCTGGTTCGCAGACTTCATTTGGAAAGTCGAAATTTCCTCGACTCGAGATTCAAATAAATCGGTGACTTGGGACACCTTAATTTATTCCAAGTGGCGACTCTAAAATAAATAAAATAATCCCGTTTCGAATATTGTCACTTGAATTGGAAAAACTCCTTTATACACTCCCTCGAAAGGGGGGCGCGCCAAAAGGAGGTGTGACAGACGCTTGTTTGCATCATGTGCGTTTGACTTAGGGGACTCAACATAGGGGTTGCGTCCATCTAGGACAGGTGACCATAATTGAAATGACCATCCTGATGCATCTTACGTGCTACTTGTGCATTTATTTGCTCGGCTTTGCATGTTGACCGGCTTGAATATAATGAGTGAAAAATTGTAAAAATAAAATTGTTAAGTGAGGGTAACCATTTGTCTAAAAAAAAACCAATACCCAAATAGCACTGAAATGCTGCCGGATTTTTGAAAAATGAAAAAAGAAAGAAAAGAAAAGTATTTGAAAAATAGAAAGAAAATTGATCAAAGTAGCTTTGATTTTGGCAAGTCTGCCCGAACTACGCTGGTTTGATTCTCACCAGGTGTGATATACGTAGGCAACCCTCATCGGGTTCAACCACCCTTTTTCAAAATAGCCGAGAAATGTCAAAGTTTTAATTTCTGTCATCTATAAGTCAGATGATGCCATTCTTGTTTCAAATAAGCCGAATGTCCCAAAAGGGCGCCGGAAGACTGTTTTGTAAGAACAGCCATCCTAAGTCATTTTTAAATGGTTTGCGGGCACAACCTTAAAATCTCCTTCTCGGAAGTGCTGAAAGGCCGTATCTGCAAAATCGAGTCTTTGTTTTCTTAAATAAAATTTTTGCAAAAATAGCCACTTTGCTTTTTAAGTCAAAATAAGTCATTACACGGCTAGTTTTCTTTAAATAGTCACAGTTGACATTGAAACCTTCTCAGTCTTGCGCAGGCCCGCGACGATGGCGAGTGATGCCCCGCGGGCACCAGGATGTGAAGCTTTGATGTACTCTTGATCTAGTTTTAATCATCGAGTCTGTACTTTGGTATTTTGAGTCTTCTACAAGAAAACAAATAACCTAGTAACTTTGTAATTGGAGTTTTATTAATGGAAAATCCTAAAAAACAAAAAGGGAAAGGTAAGAAACAATGGAAAACAAGAGGGAAGAGCGAAAGGGTAAAGCAAAGAAAGGCCTGACACATAAAGAAACACGAAAGCCGAGATGATGCAAGCAACCGAGCAAGGGCATAATAGAAACGATTAACTGCTTAGGTGCATTCATTCCCCAAATGTGCGGTTATCTATTTTTTAATGCTCTGACCGCTAACAAAGTTGTTGTTGATGATGAGTCCAGGAAAGTGGTTAAGTTGACTGGCATTCTGGCAACCCATCCATATAACACCCGCTCCAAGGATAAGTCAAACATGGTCAACAAAGAGCTAGAAGTAAGCATTGTCGACCCGTCTAGGGAAGAAGAAGTAATGGATGTCAATGCAATGAAAGAGGAGATGTATAAATTGAAGCAGCAAATGGCCGAGATTTACCAGACCTGGGCAAAGGGACACCCACTACCAGCTTATCTTGCTAACCCTGCCTATATCCCACCATTAGCTTAGCCACAAGATCCTCCCACAGTGAATTCCTCTCCGGCCTACCCTACCTACAAGCAATACTACGCAACCACTTCCCAAGCACCACCACCTCCACCACCCAAACAAATCCCATGCCCTCCACCACCAACTACTCTTGTGTTTGTGGCTCCTCCACCCGCCGCATTACACAAATCCTCTAGTGAACCTCTGTTCCAAACCCATGAAAACCACTCTTACCCACCTGAACCCACTTTCAAACCACCAAAACCATACTCTTACGCTCCCCGTTTTGATCTCTCAGCAGAAGAAGAGAATCCTCCTAAAAACACTGAGTAGGAGGAGATGATAGGAAAGGTTAAGAGCTTAGAGCAGTCATTCAGAAATATGCAGGGTCTCGGAGGACAAGTGAGCGTGGCGTACAAGGACTTGTGCTTGTTTCCCGATGTCAAGTTACCTATGGGATTCAAGTTACCCAAGTTTGATCTGTATGACGGACACGGTGATCCGGTAGCCCATATGAGGGGATTCTATAGCAAAATGAGAGGAGATGGGGGAAGGGACGAGTTATTGATGGCGTAATTCAGTCAAAGTCTAAGTGGGGCAGCCCTGGAATGGTATACACGATAGGATCATGCCCGATGGTACACTTGGGATGATTTGACCCAAGCGTTTGCAGGCCACTTTCAATATAATCTCGAAATTGTCCCGGACTGTCTGTCACTGACCAAAATTGAGAAGAATCCTGGGGAAAGCTTCAGAGAGTACGGTTTCCGATGGAAAGAATATGCGGTAAAAGTCGATCCTCTAATGAAGGAAAGCGAGATGGTTGATTACTTCTTGCAGGCTTTGGAGCCTACCTACTATGGTCACCTGGTGTCGGTAGTGGGAAAAACTTTCAACGAGGTAGTGAAAATGGGAAGTATGGTGGAAGAGGGTCTCAAGTCCAACAAAATTATGAGCTATTCGGCAATCAAGGCAATTACCCAGGCTATCCAGAGCGGTACTGGAGGGGTATTGGGAAAGGAAAAGAAAGAAGATGTTACGGTAGTAGAATCGAGAGCTTGGTCCAGGGGCCCATCACCATATTACTACCAACCACGACCCCATCCCCAAACCTACCCACACACCCCATATGGCCCACTACAACACTACTACCTGCCTCCTGTCCTCCATTTCTCTATCCACTATGCCCAAACATACCCCAACCTCCTACCCATGCGTAATGGTGCACACCCACCCCACAAAATACTTACCCAACTCAAAGCACCTACCCGCCCCCGAGAGCCTACAAAAACCCTACTGGACTCGATTTTCGACCTAACTCTGCTTCCAAGAATGATAGGCTGTAGAAGAAGAAGACTCTCACTCTGTTGGGGGAATCTTACACCAACTTATACCACAGATTGAGATAGCTGGGCATGTTGAGTCCGATTGAACCCAAATTGCCAAATCCTCCCCCAAGAAATCTGGATCACTTGGTGAGTTGCGAGTATTGCTCGGGTGCTCCGGGACATGACACAGAAAAATGCTGGCATTTTAAAATGGCCATCTAGGAGCTTATTAAAACCCACCGAATTTAAGTGCAGGCCCCAGAGACGCCTAACATCACTCAGAATCCATTGCCAACCCATCACGAGACCCATATGATTGAGCTAGTGCAAAAGAGAGAGCAAAAGAAGCCTTCACAAACCGTAATGATGATCAAGGCTAGTGAGGACAGATTGAATGAGAAATCAACTAGTGGGAAGGCATTGATCAAGGCAGAGGAGACAGTTAGCAAACCAGTCGTGGTGATAAAGAAGGAGCCTTTGAGCAATGTTGCAGTAAAATAAGAGCCAGCTAAAGTGGTGGTGCCGGGGGTAGCTGTCAAGCCCGCTGTAATCGTAAAAGGGGCACACACAGAGCCGGTTATCATCAAGCCAGTGACTCGGTTACCAGTAGTCGGTGAAAAGGCCGTCCCATGAAATTACGGCCGAGTGACAGTGACATATAAGGGGAAGGAAGTTAAAGAAGAAGTTTGTGAAACCCATGGGCTGACTCGCTCAGGGAGATGCTTTGCCCCTGAAGAGCTGAGAAAAGCCAAAACAGCCAAAGATAATCCAGTACCAGTAAAAAGGGTCGTGACTGAAGAAGAAGCAGAAGAATTCTTGAAGAAGATGAAGGCGCAATATTATTCCACAGTTGAGAAAGACCCCGGCATAGATCTCATTGCTATCTTTATTGATCCATTCGGATGAGCACCGCCGGGCATTGATGAAGATTCTGAATGAAGCCAATGTTCCTGATAAGATCTCTGTGAATCATCTGGAGAAAATAGCAAACAAGATTTTCAAGGTCAACAGGGTTACATTTTCTGACAATGAGCTGCCTTTGGAGGGCACTGAGCATAATAGAGCACTCTACCTCACGGTCAAATGTGAAGACTCTATGGTCACCCGGGTGCTGATTGACAATGGCTCCAGCGCAAATATTTGCCCTCTCTTCACCCTGGACAAGTTAAAGGTGGACAGTGAGATAATCCAATAAAATAGCATTTGCGTACGAGGATTTTACGGAGGAGGAAAGGACACAGTCGGGGATATAGTGTTGGAGCTGATGATAGGACCGGTTGAATTTACTATGGAGTTCCAGGTGCTCGACATGGCTGTTTCTTACAATCTCTTGTTAGGACAACCTTGGATTCATGCAGCAAAAGCAGTGCCATCTACCTTGCATCAGATGGTCAAATTCGAGTGGGACCGACAGGAAATTGTGGTGCATGGGGAGGATAGTTCGTGTAATACCATTATGCCTTTCGTAGAAGCTGAGGATGACAAAGGTCCATTGGTTTACCAAGTCTTAGACACAGTATCAGTTAAAAAGGTCCTGGAAGGAGAGTGTATTCCTATGCCCAGGGTAGCTGCTGCATCTGTCATGGTGGCCTCGGAAATGATAAAGAATGGATTCTTACCTGGAAAAGGCTTGGGTGCTTCTTTGCAAGGCATCACATAGCCGGTATCTCTTCCTGGAAACCTGGATACTTTTGGTTTAGGCTTCAAGCCCACTGCTGCTGACATAAGGTGAGCTAAAAACATGAAAAAGAGAGCATGGACCCTTCCAAAACCTATCCCCCGCCTTTCTCGTTCCTTTGTAAGGCCTGGTACTAAGAAGCGCCTAGCAATGATAATGCCTAATTCTGTGGTGGTGGAACCCGACAAGGAGCTGATTGAGAGGTTTGAGAAGCTGTTTGATGAGGTGAATGTGTTGGAGGAAGGAGAAGGTCCAAGCAAGGCAGATGTGCAGTTCGTGGGGCCCTATGCAAAGCTTAATAATTGGGAAGCTACTCCTCTTCCTACCCGAAAGGAGTCTTGGTAGTTAGTTTTGATTTTCATTTCAGTTTAATCTGGGTTATTTTCAAGGTTGTAATTCGGATGCTATGTTCTGTCCGTTTGGACGAGTTAAACCTTGTTATCTTAAAATTTTAATGAAATGCAATTTCCTTCCTTTTTTCATTCTTGAAAGCCTTTATTTTTTTCTTTCTTTTCTTTCTTGTACACTCTCTTTTATGCTGGTTTCACTGATGTGTCATGCATGAGGAGTCTTCATCCTAGTCTTGAATACCAATCTAACTCCGAAATAATAATACAAGAAATTGAGTGTGATGACGAGGTAAAATATGATGATGAGGAAGCCTTTGAAGAAATCAGTAAAGAATTAAACCAATTTGAAGAGAAACCCAAACCTAATCTGAATGACACAGAGGCAATCAATTTAGGGGATTAGGAGAATGTACGGGAAACGAAAATAAGTGTCCATTTGGAACCTCAGCTCAGACAAGAGATAATTAAAGCGTTGTTTGAGTACAAAGATGTTTTTGCGTGGTCATATGAGGATATGCCTGGTTTAAGCACCGATTTGGTGGTCCATAAATTGCCCACCGACCCAGCATGCCCTCCTGTAAAGCAGAAGCTAATGAAATTTAAAACAAACATTAGTGTCAAAATCAAAGAAGAGGTCACCAAGCAGTTTAAGGCGAAGGTCATCCAGGTCACGCAGTACCCCACCTGGTTAACTAATGTTGTGTCACCAAGCAGTTTGAGGCGAAGGTCATCCAGGTCACGCGGTACCCCACCTGGTTAGCTAATGTTGTGCCTGTGCCAAAGAAGGATGGAAAGACCAGAGTGTGCGTTGATTACCGTGATCTCAATAAGGCGAGTCCAAAAGACAACTTCCCGCTGCCAAACATCCACATACTGATTGACAATTGTGCCAAACATGAGATTGGTTCCTTCTTGGATTGTTATGCGGGCTATCACCAGATTTTAAAGGATGAGGAGGATGCGAAAAAGATGGCATTCATCATGCCTTGGGGAACGTATTGTTATAGGGTTATGCCATTTGGGTTGAAGAACGCCGGGGCAACATACATGAGGGAGATGACCACCATGTTCCGTGACATGATACATCGGGAAATTGAAGTCTATGTAGACGATGTGATCATAAAGTCGAGGAAGCAATGTGACCATGTCAAGGACCTGAGGAAGTTTTTTCAGAGACTCTGCAGGTATAACCTCAAGCTTAATCGAGCGAAGTGTGCATTTGGTGTACCATCTGGGAAACTGCTGGGGTTTGTGGTAAGTTGACGTGGTATTGAGCTAGAACCGTCCAAGATCAAAGCCATTCAAGAGCTATCGCCGCATAAGAACAAAAAAAGGTGATGAGTTTGCTTGGCAGGTTAAATTATATCAGCAGGTTCATTGCCCAGCTCACAACGACTTGTGAGCCCATCTTTAAGCTGTTAAATAAGGATACTGCGGTCAGATGGACGGATGAATGTCAGGCAACATTTGACAAGATTAAGGAGTATTTGGCCAGTCCACATGTGTTGGTCCCACCGGAGCCAGGAAGACCCTTGATCATTTATCTGACAGTTTTGGATAACTCTTTTGGCTGTGTACTGGGGCAACATGACATCACGGGAAAGAAAGAGCAAGCGATTTACTACCTCAGCAAGAAGTTCACATCTTATGAGGTGAAGTACACTCAGCTTGAGAGGATATGTTGTGCCTTAACCTGGGTAGCACAAAAATTGAAACATTACTTGTCATCATATACCACCTATCTCATCTCTAGGTTGGACCCATTAAAGTATATTTTTTAGAAGCCCATGCCCACAGGGAGGCTCGCGAAGTGGCAAATCTTTCTTATGGAATTCGATATTGTCTATGTGACCCGGACTGCAATGAAAGCACAAACGGTGGCTGATTATCTAGCCGAGAATCCAGTTGATAATGAATATGAACCTTTGAAGACATACTTCCCCGATGAGGAGATAATGCATGTTGATGAGTTAGAATAGGTCGAGAAGCCAGGATGGAAATTGTTCTTTGATGGGGCTGCCAACACCAAAGGTGTCGGGATAGGAGCAGTACTTATTTCTGAGACAGGGCAACACTACCGTGTTACGACTCAACTTCGTTTCTATTGCACCAATATCATGGCTGAATACGAGGCGTGTATCTTGGGTTTGAGGTTGGCTATAGACATGGGTGTCCAGGAAATCTTGGTCATGGGTGACTCAGATCTTCTGGTACACTTGATTCAAGAGGAATGGGAGACACGAGACTTGAAACTCATACCGTACCGACAATGTTTACATGATCTTTGTCAACAGTTTCAATCCATAGATTTCAGGCATATTCCAAGGATTCATAATGAAGTTGCTGATGCTTTGGCTACTTTGGCATCAATGTTGCATCATCCATATAAGGCTTATGTGGACCCTTTGCGGATTCAGGTCCGAGATCAGTATGCCTATTATAATATGGTGGAAGAAGAACTTGATGGTGAGCCGTGGTTCCATGATATCAAAGAATACCTCAGGATAGGAGTATATCCAGCACAGGCCACAAGGGATCAAAAGAGGGCGATTCGACGCTTGGCAAGCAGATTTTTCTTCAGTGGAGGAGTGTTGTACAAAAGAACTCCGGATCTGGGTTTGTTAAGATACATAGATGCTAAACAGGCTACAATTATCATGACCGAGGTACATGCGGGAGTTTGTGGACCCCATATGAGTGGATATGTATTGGCCAAGAAGATTCTACAAGCAGGTTATTATTGGCTTACTATGGAACGGGATTGTATCAGTTTCGTGCGCAAGTGTCATCAATGTCAAATACACGGAGATTTGATTCATTCTCCACCGTATGAATTGTATTTAATGTCGGCACCATGGCCTTTTGTTGCTTGGGGAATGGATGTCATTGGGCCGATCGAGTCGGTGGCATCAAATGGGCACAGGTTTATTCTGGTAGCCATTGATTATTTCACTAATTGGGTTGAGGCGAAAACTTTCAAATCTGTGACCAAGAAGGCAGTGGTCGATTTTGTGCATGAAAATATCATATGTCGGTTCGGTATCCCGAAGGTAATCATCATGGACAATGGTGCCAACCTCAACAGTCATCTGACGGCGGAGACATGTCAGCGGTTTAAGATCACGCACCGCAATTCCACCCCATATCGTCCTAAGGCGAATGGAGCGGCCGAAGCAGCTAACAAGAACATCAAGAAAATACTTCAGAAAATGGTGGAACGGTCCAGGCAATGGCATGAGAAGTTACCTTTCGCACTGTTAGGCTATCGCACTACTGTCCGCACTTTAGTAAGGGCGACTCCTTATTCATTGGTATACAGTACTGAGGCAGTAATACCCACAGAGGTTGAAATACCATCCCTTCGGATTATCGCCGAGGCGGAAATTGATGATGTTGAATGGGTCAAAGCCCGCTTGGAACAACTAAGTTTGATAGATGAAAAGAGATTGGCAGCAGTATATCACGGACAGTTATACCAACAGAGAATGGCAAGAGCATATAACAAGAAGGTGCATCCGCGGAAATTCGAAGTAGGGCAATTGGTGTTGAGACACATCTTACCTCATTGGTCTGAAGCAAAAGGAAAGTTCGCTCCGAACTGGCAGGGGCCATTTGTCGTAACCAGGGTGTTGTCCAATGGCGCATTATATCTGACCGATGTGGAAGGGAAATGTGTAGAAATGGCTATGAAATCTGATGCAGTCAAGCGATACTATGTATGATTTCTTTGTCTAGTTTGTACTTGATTGTATTTGGCATATTTTTGAGATTGAAATGATGAAGGCATTTTGTTCTGCTATCCAAACACTTTATCCTTTGTTACCCTTTTGAGCCTCATTTATTTTCTTTCGAACCCCTCTTTCGGAATCAATAATAAAACTTGGAAGGGGAAAGTAAGCGGAGAAACAAGAGAAAAATAGTGAAATATAAAAGGAGAGAAAAAAAAACAGGAAGAAAAGAAGAAGAAAAAAGAAAAGAAAAAAGAAGAAGAGAAAAGAAAATAAAGAAAAAGAAGAAGAGAAAAGAAAAGAAAGGAAAAAGAAAAGAAATGAACAGAAAGAAAAGAAATGTGGATAAAGAAAAGATCGCAGCAACAAAGTAATTTTATGACCTGAACTACGTTTGACTTGATACCGAAAGGGTACGTAGGCAGCCTCTCTGAGGTTCAGTTACACCAAAATAAAATCCAAAAGTCCCCCAAGAAAGAAACTGGGGCAGAAGTTCTGGTTGTTGTGGCAAATCTGATTTCAAAAGTTGTAATTGTGAGCCCATGATGAAATTGTTTTGAGCCTTTGATACCCTTCTTTCTATCCCCGTCCAAAAGCCTGCATTACGGTCCAAAAAAAGAACTTCTGATCAGTCTTCAAGAAATGCTGAGTCAAGCGAGCAGAAGAGAATCATATCAGGGGCAACACTCCAGTCCAAACGAAGGAAATGAAGAATGAAAGAGTCTTGTTGATGAGATCCCCACGGGTACCGCGAGGCGATGAAAGCTAAGAGAAATCAAAATGAGAGAATCTTATTGGTGAAAACCTTCACGGGCACCATAAGTTGTAACTTTCAACCCATGTTGAATTGTTTCGAGCCTTTGATACCCTTCTTTCTAACCCCATCCAAAAGCCTGCATTACGGTCCAAAGAAAGACCTTCCGATCAGTCTTCAAGAAGTGCCAATACGAGCAAGTTAAACGTAATTCATGTCAGGGACAACACTCCGGTACAAGAAGAAAAATGATGAAAATGAGAGAGTATTATTGGTGAAAACCCTCAAGGGCACCATAAGGCGACGTGAGTTGAGAGAAATCAAAAATGAGAGAGTCTTATTGGTGAAAACCCTCACAGGCACCGTAAGACGAAGTGAGTTGAGAGAAATATAAAAAGGAGAGAGTATTACTGGTGAAAACCCTCACGGGCACCGCAAGGCAAAGGTGAGTTTTCATATGGGCAAATGAGACAAGCCTGCGGTTGAAAGCTGCTCAAGACATTGCAAGATGAGCAAGGTTTGGGTTTGGGTAAAAATCAGGTTATGAAAGTCCGGAACAACAAATGTGGCAATTGAAAGTTGATTGGTTGGACAAACTAGGCAGGTTAATCCAAAATGCATGGCATGATCAATGGTACCAGCTGTTCCACTCAGATAAGTCTTCTTCCATTCCTTCTTCATTACAAATCATCCGTTTTCGGATTCTCTCTATCCTTAACCCTCGAGGTCATTGCATTTCATTCTTTTGAGGTCGGTTCTTTAGGATGTTTCAGTGTCAGTTCTGTTCGAAACAAAAGGGAGGAATGTCAAGGCTAACTACCAGTTTCCCAATTGCAAAGCACAACAAGGCCGAAATATACCAAAGATGTCAAAATGCAAAGTAAGACACAAAGGACCACTGGAAGTTTCATCGATGGATTGAACAGTTAATTGTGGGGGAGAAGCAAAGTTTCAGATAGAGGGGTCAGAAACACAAAAAACAACAATACGGGATAAAACACTTGGGTCATCAAAGTCAGGGGGTTAAAAGTTGGTCAGGAAGTCGAGGTGGTTCAAGGCAAGTCCAGGGGAAGCAAGTCGGAGTAGAGCCCAGCAGCAGGGACGTATCCAGCAAGAATGCCAGCAACTAACCACCATTTTATATTAACAAAGTCTTTCTTTAATTGAACCTGGGGCAGCAAATTTTTCTTTGTTTTGTCTATTTTGTTGCAATCAGGCGCCCACTGGAGAACAAGGGAATACTTTCAAGTTTCATCAATTAGGCGCCCACCTGAAAAATAAGGGAATACATTCCAAGCTCAGCAGTCAGGCGCCCACCTGGAGAACAAGGGAATACATTGCAGTTCAGCAGTCAGGCGCCCACCTGAAGAACAAGGGAAGTACAATTCAAATTTTAGCTTTCAATTTTAATACTTGATAACATGATGTGCCCAGCTGCCAAACTGTGGCAGAAAATCTTCTTTGTTTGTATATGTTGTTGAAGTCAGGAGCACACCTGGAGAACAAGGGAATACATTTCAGTTCAGCAGTCATGCGCCCACCTGGAGAACAAGGGAATACATTTCAAGTTTCAGCAATCAGGCTCTCACCTGGAGAACAAGGGAATACATTTCAAGTCTCAGCAAACAGGAGCCCACCTGGAGAACAAGGAAATACTTTTCAAGTCCAGCAATCAGGCGCCCACCTGGCGAACAAGGGAATACATTGCAGTTCAGCAGTCAGGCGCCCACCTAAAAAACAAGGGAAGTATAATTCAAATTTTAGCTTTCCATTTTAATACTTGATAACATGATGTGTCCAGCCACCAAACTGGGGCAGAAAATTTTCTTGGTTTGTCTATTATGTTGAAGTCAGGATCCCACCTGGAGAACAAGGGAATACTTTTCAAGTTCAGCAATCAGGAGCCCACCTGAAGAACAAGGGAATACTTTTCAAGTTCAGTAATCAGGAGCCCACCTGGAGAACAAGGGAATACTTTTCGAAGTTCAGCAATCAGGAGCCCACCTGGAGAACAAGGGAATACTTTTCAAGTGTCAGCAATCAGGAGCCCGCCTGGAGAATAGAGGCATATATTTCAAATTTCAGCAGTCAAGCATCACTCGGAGGAATGGCAAAACATCTCCGATCACAATTCAAGGCAACAACACAAGAATTCCCTAGCAAGAATACAAGTTCAAGGCAACACAAGAGCAAGTTTGAAGATATAGATAGGACTTTTTGTAATTCATATATCATAACTTAGTCTAGCTTCTTTTTATTTCGAGCTGGTGTAATAAGGAGGTCAGCAGGCAGTAATCGCAACAACAGTAGTGAAATCACAGCTCCTGGTAGTCCCAGCTACCAAACCTTTCCGAACTACACTGACCTGATTCCTTTTTAGCCAAGGATATGTAAGCAACCTCAGAAGCAGGGTACGGTCAAATCTTTCAAAAATGCTTCACACGGTGTGTTCAAACGGGCAAAAATCGCTCGTATCCGCTCACTTATCTTTGCCCGAAAACTCTTCGTGTTCCCAAGCAAAGAGGGGCAGCTGTGAGTACGTGATTTTTTCCCTATATGAGTTACTCCCAGAAACTCAAACAAAATATTTTCTTTCATTATTTTGCAATTTTGTGGATTTTTGTGTTAATTATTTGCATTTTTGTTTGTGCATTCTAATTAATGAAAATATAAAAAGATATACTTGGCATTTGCATTTAGGGTTTAAATTCATATTTTAGGATTAATTGAGTTACTTTATAAAGAAGAAAACAACAAAAAAGTTCTTTTGCATTTATACTTGTAATTTGTCTTAGTTTGCATTTAAATTAGGAATTAGTGTAGTTCGAAATTGAGTAATACAATTCTAGAAGTCAATTTGGGTTTTTATTTGTTGATTTGGCATTTAATAAAAATCAGAAAATATAAATAATGAAAACAAATACAAAAAGAAAAAAGAAAGAAAACAATAAAGAATAGAATTGAAAAAAAGAAAGAAACAGGCCATCATTTTGGGCCAATTTCTGGTCGTATTTCGAGCCCAATGCCCAAAACCCGTTCAATTTAGCGCAAACCCGTAACCTAGTCTGGTCTAGCCCCCTGGAATAAACGACGCCGTTTGGCGTCCATAAATCCAAGCCGTCTATACACTCTAATCCAACGACCTGTGTTCGATCGTGGCAATTACATAAAATTGTCTGAAAATCATATTAACCCTAAAAGACAATACCTGTCTTCCTCGTACCCCGCTTCCTTCGCCGTCTCCACCCCAATTCCGCAGCCGAAAATCGCCCACGGCGGCAGCGAAACCGTAACACCCCCCAAAACTTCACCATAGCTTCGTCTCCCTCTCCTCACCACGATTCCATGATTATTTTCCATCGAACCCCAACTAAAACCCTCAAATAAGCCAAACCCTAGGCGCCGCCACCGCCGTGCACGGAGGCGCCACCCCCCAAACTCGCTAAAAAATACACCGCTGAACCACCTCCTTCTCCCCTCTCCAAATGCATGGTTACTTTTCCCCAAATCCTAGCCGATTCCTTTGAATCTTGAATCAAAGATTCCGGCAGAACCCTACCTTCCCTAAATCCAGCTAAAATCACACCCTATAGTCTCTTTGACCCTCTCATCCTGAATCCCAAGCCAAAACCCTTCAAATCCAAATGAAACTCCGTGGATTTCAGATCTAGGGTTCAAGGTCCAACCTGTTTTGGGAAGTTTCGAGTCGTCGAGTGATTTATAGTTAATGTTATATGCCTATTTTTGACGAAATAGACAGGTAACATTAACGGGAAATCAATTTCGAAAATCAATCATGTGTGTGAGCACGTGATTTTTGCCCTAAGCAAATTATTCCCAAAAATTCTAAATAAAATGATTTCTTTATTATTTTACAATTTTTATGATTTTTGTTGAATTTTGTGTTAATTAGTTGCATGATAATTCATATAAAAAAATATAAAATATGCATTTGCATTTAGAAATTTAATTTCACATTTTAGTACTAGTTAGGTATCAATTTGTTTTAGAACAAAATTTAAAGAAAACTAACAAAAAAGGTCCATTTTGCATTTTTAGTTCAAATCGGTATTAGTTTGCATTTTTCTCTTTTAATTAGGAATTAATTAGAAAATTTAATTTTTAGTGTTAATTTAATTGTGAGTTTAGTTTTTGCATTTTAATAAAAATCAGAAAATATAAATACAAAATGAAATAAAGAAAAATAAAAGAAAAGAAGAGGAAACTATTAAAAGAGATGGGGCTGCCTTAATTGGGCCGATTTTAATTAGTTGTATCCAGACCAAATAAATAACCCTTCCCAATCGGACCCAGCCCAATCCGAAGCCCCACCCAGTCCAGTCCCCAACTCAGCCAAAACGACCACGTTTAAGGTCGGCTTCATCTGTGCCATCGATCATGATCAATCGAACGACCCTGAACTGTGAGTCAATTAATATATATCTGTCGGAACCCCCCCACCCCATCTCAGTCATCTTCTTCACACCCCCTTGCCTCTCAAGAAACCCTAGAAGCCGCCCTTATATCCCCGCCGCAGGCGACGACGGCCCATCTCCAAAATCCCTCAAAATTACACCCCGACCTCGCCTCCCCTCCCTCATGCTCGTACCATACTCTGTTTTTCCAAAAAATCACTGAAACACCTCCAATCTCTGAAACCCTATTCGCCGCCAGCGAACGCCACTCCTCCCAAACCGTTCCAAAATAACACCACGAGATCCCCTTTTCTCCCTCATCATGAATCCGTTACCTGTTTCTTGCAAATCACACCATAGCTCCTCGAATCTTCGTCGGAAGGTTTTCCGGCCACGACGCCACCTTGTCCAAACCGCTCCAAATTCACACCAACGACTTCCCTGACTTCCCTCAACCCAAATCCATAATTTCCTTTCCTCGAATCTGGCCGGAAATGCACAAATAACAATTTTAAATTTTCCAGCCAAGAACCCTAAATTCAAAATCTTTGTGATTTCTGACCGTAATATCCCTAATCATATGTTTTCTTTTGAAAATACACGATTAAGGATGTTACATGTCAGAAATCTATTACATTTTGATTGATTTAAACATTCCTGAGTTACTCACTCTATTCCTGGGCTAGTTTGAGTATTGAACCACTACTGTTCATCGCTGCTGTTGATTGCTGACTGATTGTTTCTTCTTCTGAATTTCTGATCTCAGGTACACAATCGAAATCCTGTTGTAATTTCAAGCTAAAAAATGGAATGAAATTTTCACTTGTTTTGATTTTGAGATTTGCTTGTTAAACTGTTATGTACTAATAGCCTATAGACAACAGATGTACTGGTTAATACGGTTGAGTGTCAATTGATTGTGCTTAAGCTAAGAACTATGTTGGATTGTTGTATTTACTTGTGGACTGTGGACATGTTGTGAATGACTCCAAGTTTGCATGAGTTTGGTATTTCAATAGTAGTTAACAAATGCTTAGGGAGTTGCTAATATATTCACGTTCTTCTTTGTTCATTTCAATAGGATTTAAGGCCAGCAGGTGTACATGAAATCAATGATCATATTTGATTGCTAAATGTTGTTGGAAAATGGGACTAAAATCACACAATAACTTGCCGTGCTTGTTTAAAGGTTTTTTGAATGGAATTGTTTGAGCTGGACAAGTTGGTTCCATTTGTTCTAAATCGAATCTCTATGATATCATTTGTTGCTATTAATTCAGAATCCAGCGAGAGGCATTTGAGAGTGGTTGATACTCTCATCCAGGTTCGATCCTGGAATGCCCGTTCAATTTGTGATACGGTGAGAGTGGGGCCTCCCTTTGAGTGGTTGGCCCATATCGTTCTTGGGAACCTGTTAAAGCCCAAAACAAACGGAAACAATTTGATTAAGTAAGTTTTTAGAAACAAAACAAAAATAGGGAATTTTAGATTCTTTTAAATTTGTCCTTTGTTAAAATAAAATGAGACGAGCCTCGCCCAATGGAATAAAAAAATTGCGGGGCCCTCGATAAATGTTATACAAAAATACTTAGATTTTGGAATGAACCGTTTAGCGAATTTCACGGTCCTCCCAAAAGATAATAAACGCGTAGTTGCTTTAGGTGCGTATTTTAACAAATTACCTTTCTAAACTCGGGTGTACATTTATGTGACCCAAATCTAAATCTCAACGAAGTCAAAATGTATCAAAAGATATGTACTGGTGCGACATGGTTCAAGATACATTTTCGCGACGTTGCAATTCTTATTAAAAATAAATATATAATAAAAGCGGGTTACTAATAAAAGGCACATAAGTAAGAACATATTTTTGAAATTAGATAAAATCAAATAGAACAGTTGAGCGACCGTGCTAGAACCACGGAATCCGGGAATGCCTAACACCTTCTCCCGGGTTAACAGAATTCCTTAATGGGATTTCTGATTGGCGGACTGTTAACAGAGTCATAATTTCCTCGGTTCGGGATCCAACTAGTGACTTGGGACACCATTAATCTCCCAAGTGGGGACTCTGAAATCTTAATAATTAAATCCCGTTCCGATTGTCCTTTAAGTGGAAAAACTCCTTTATTACGCCCTCACGGGTGTAGTAGTAGCGGAAAAAGGAGGTGTGACAGCTTTGGCGACTCTGCTGGGGACACAAACCCAGAACTTCGGTTTAGGGTTCCGAGTTCGAGCTCAGAATAATTGTTGTATTTGGTTATATCTGATTTTTCTACATGTTTCATGCTTAATGTGCTAAATGTTTACCGCTTTGATATTATCTGAACTGTATATAAACTATGCCGAAACCCTTCTCTTCTCACCTCCGGGGATGTGCTTACTGGTTGAGACTCCCTATTCTGTTAGTGTCATACCTTGAAATAAGAAAGAGGCCGGACAAGTTACTAAGCCGGACNCGCTCGGTTACACAGTCTAGAACACATACCCAGGTTTTGAACTTAGAATAACTTGACTTCATGCCGGATCCCTAGTAGGAGTGCTTATTTGCATCACGTGCATATGACTTAGGGGACTCAACACAGGGGTTGGGTCCGTCTGGGACAGGTAACCGGATATGAAATGACTATCATAATGCATTTTACGTGTTGCATTTATTTGTCTCGGGCCCGCATGCTGACCGGCTTTTGAACATCGAAAATCTTGTGAAATTGAGAAAAAGAGAAAAAGAGAGAAATAACAGTGTAAAGAATTAATTGTTTAGTTTTAGAAAAACCGATGCCCAAATGCTGTCGAAACTCGGCCGAAATTTCAAAAAAAAAATGAAAAAATGGAAATGTTTTGTTTTTAACAGTTTGTTTTACTAAAAGCAAAGGAATATAAAAAGAGTCTTTATTTTAGTTTGAGAAAAATAGGTTGTTTATTTGTTTGTTGAAAATGAAAAAGGAAAAAAGAGTCGTTATTTTGTCTTGTTTTCAAAAAAAAAAAAAATAGAAAAGAAAAATAGTTTGTCTTGCCATGAAAAATGAAAATGAAAAAGAGTATTGCTTTTGAAAGAAGTTTTGTTATTTGCTTTTGAAATGCCAAAAAAATAAAAATGAAAAAGAGTCTTGTTTTAAAATTTTTCGTTAATTTGCCCGAACTACGCTGGTTTGATTCTCACCGGATGTGAGATACGTAGGCAACCCTTATCGGGTCCAACCACCCCTTTTGCAAAAATAGCCAAAAATACCAAAATTTTAATTTTTACCCAATAAGTCGGGTGACGCCATTCTTGTTGAACAATAAGCCGAATGTCCCAATAGGGCGCCAGAAGGCTGTTAACAGCCACCTTGAGTCATTTTAAAACGGATTGCGGGCACAACCTTAAAATCTCCCTTTCGGAAGTGCTGAAAGGCCGTATCAGTAAAACCGAGTCTTCGTTGTCATAAAAAAAAAGAAGAAGAAAAACCAAATTTTGCAAAAATAACCACTTTGCTTTTTAAGTCAAAATAAGCCATTTACATGGCCAGTTTTCTTTAAATAAGTCACAGTCGACATGGAAACCTTCTCAGTCTTGCGTAGGCCTGCGGCGATGCCGAGTGATGCCCCGCAGGTCCCAGGATGTGAAGCTTTGATGTACTCCTGATCTAGTTTTAATCATCGAGTTTGTAGTTTGTTATTTTGAGTCTGCTTCTGTAGTTTCCCTTCAAGAAAAATAAAATTTGAAAATCCCAAAAATTAGCTCTTTATTTTTTGCATTCAATTTGCAAGAACTACGCTCGGTCTGATTCATGCAGGGTCATGATACGTAGGCAATCCACGTAGGATTCGACCATAACCAAAAGAAAAATAAAACAAAAAGGAAAAAGAGGAAAAAACCACAAAAAGTCAAAAAGAAAAGAAAATAGAGGAAAAATAAGAAAGAAAGGAAAGAAAAATCAATATGCTAAATGCCCTAACGCTAACATGGTGGCTTCATTTTGT
>MU786410.1:2535-15089 GCA_026770625.1 Nicotiana glauca
TTTTAGTTAAGGTTTTAATGAGGCACATTACTTATCGAGTAGACATTCAAGGGGGAGTGTTATGAATAGAATTCTATTTAGAGTGAATGTCTATCATGTAGAGAGTTTTACTTTGAGGCTAAGTCATTTTTCCCCTATAAATAGAGGGGTCTTACCCCATTGTAAATCATCCCAAAATTCAATAAGAATTCTCTCTCTCTTTCTCTGCAATATTGTTCTTCTTCTTTTATTATTTTATAACACATGATATTTTTTTGGTATTTTCATGATTTAAATAAAATTAAACATGCACAGAAATGCAAAAAATTAACAAAAAATCCTATAAATTGCAGACAATTGGGAAAAAATCTATTTCTTAAATTTGTATGAGTATTTCACATAGAGAAGAAATAACATGCTCACATTCTTTACATTTAACTGTTGGTTTCTGTTGCTACTTATTGTTCCCCGCAGCCTGATTCCCCCTTCCTATCTGTAATTGTAAAGTTTTGCCTTTATTTTTCGCTATATATGATTTAACTGCACATGTTATTTGGTAGTTTGGTCCTAGCCTCGTCACTATTTCGCCGAGGTTAGGCTAGCAACTTACCAACACATGTCCATTGTTCTGATAGTACACTTTGTACTCTTTTGTGCAGATCCCGGTACCGGAGCATAGAGACCTTAGCTTTGAGTTGTTGCCTTCAGTCCATTCGGAGACCCGAGGTAGTCCTGCAGGCGTCCGCAAGCCTTGACATCTCCTTCTATCTTTTCATTCTGTTTCTTTCATGTATTCCAGATACAATATTGTATTAATCTTTTAGACCTTTATTTGTAGTATTCTTAGACAATCTGTGATATTGTGACACCAGTTCTAGGTAGTCTATGTTTAAGGATTTGTATTAGTACTATTTAAATGGTTATATTTTGTTCTTCTGCTTATTAAATTCCAATGTTCATATTATGTTGCTTCTTAATTATTAAAGGATTAAAATGGGTAAACGGTAAATAATACAAATGATTGGCTTACCTAGCTTTCACTAGTAGGCATCATCACGACTCCCGAGGGTGGGAAATCCGATCATGACAAGTTGGTATCAGAGCTCTAGGTTACTTAGGTCTCATAATTCACGGATAAGCTTAGTAGAGTCTGAGAGATTGATACAGAGACATCTGTATTTATCTCCAGAGGCTACAGAATTAGGAAAAACTTCACATCTATTATATCGTGTCGTGCGATTTGATTTCTCAATGCTAATTGAACTTCTACTTTGTTCTCTCGCAGATGGTAAGAACACGTACCGCTTCATCAGTTGACCAGTAGCCCGAGCCCCCAGTAGCAACTCTTGTGAGGGGTAGAGGCCGAGACCGTGCTAGGGCCCGAGGTAGAGGCAAATCTCAGCCCAGAGCTCGAGCAGCAGTACCAGTAGCGGAGTCTCAGGTTGAGATTGACGAGGAGGTTCCAGCCCATTCAGTTCTAGTAGGGTTAGCTCAGGTCCTAGAGGGGTTCATTGTTACATCTCGCATTTTCGTACGTTAAAATTTCATTTTCAGTTAACCGGCGTAGACTCGGGGATGAGATCATCTTGACGTTAACGTACTTACGCTATTTATAACAAGCGATAAATAAATGTTATGGAGGATAAAGGGATGCACGAATTAAAGAAAGCGAGTTTCGTTGAAAGTGGCCAATTTGGAATAAAATACGGGTCGATCGATATTACCCGATAATTATGAACTAGTACCACGTAAGGTACCATATGACCATGGTAGTATAATATATATAAAGTATATATGAAGTATTTTAAACATAAATAGAATTTTAAATAATTTATTGTAATTTTTAAATTATACGGGTAATTGATTAATTATCGGATAACAGGACATTACCCAGTTAACTAATAAGTGAATAAAAAAGTTAATATCCCACCCCCACCCCACGTGGCAAGAAGCCACAATATTAGAAATGACTAAGTCATATGTTGCCAAATGGCTAACTATGAAGATGACTAAGATATGACTTACATTTAAGTCTTATCTTAGCAAATAAGACTTAGTAACCAAATTCAATAGAATAAACACACAAAATCTGCCTTTGGTTTAAAACCAAAGACATTAGGAACAGAAACCTTAGTCCTTTCAATCCAAAAAACGTGATTCGTTCCAAAAAAATTCAAGGAACCTGAAGATTTCGTCCGTGAATTTCTAAAGAAGCATGGGCAAATTTCGCTCAATCAACGAAGGTTTTCCAACGGAGTATTATACGGAATATTATACGGAGTTTTTCCTACTCCATGTATGTTAAGGCCATCCTTTCTTTCTTTTGGCATGGTCCAAGTTATGCAGAAGAAACGAGCAAAAATGCAATTTCCATAAATTACTTTATTCATTGAAATGCTAGGCGTGTCTATATTCTTGATTCCCCATGAGAATTATTATTATTATTATTATCTTCTGTTCATGGGTCTCAGAATAATATGCAGTTGAAAAAATTTATACGGTAGGAATATTGAGATTATTACGTATATTTCATGCATTTCACCCATTTATACATGTGCATTGACCTATGACCAGATGACGTTATATATACGTATATATGTATATTATATTTATATGGGATACGGGAAAAAAGTTATGACATTATATACGCACCACCACCTGATCAGCTGGTATATGACGATGATGTTACCCACAATGACTGAAATATGACTCAGGCGGCGTTATATACGCGTATATATATATATATATATGTATATGGAATATCAGAAGAGGTTATGACATTATATACGCACCACCACCTGATCATTATATGTTGATGATGTGCCCACAGTGGCCAAACAATATGATGGAATGCCCTCAGTGGCTTGATGATATTATGTACACCCACACCTATGCATGACACGACATTTATACGCATGTGCATGATAATATAAACGTTTAAAATTTGCATGGTTATTCATATTTAAAGACATGTTTCTATATTCCATGTTTCATCTATGTTTGTTACGTACTAATTTTCATGCCTTATATACTCAGTATATTTTTTGTACTGACGCCCTATTTCACAGGGCCTAAATTTCATGCCCGCAGGTGCAGGTAGGCAAGCTGACGGTCCCCCTTCTTAGGATCCCTGACCAGTGAGAGTTGGCGTGCTCCATTTGATTCGGAGCTATTTTTGATTTTGGTACGATATGTATATATATATATATATATATATATATATATATATATATATATATATATATATATATATATATATATATATATAGAGTGGGCAAGCCGGCAAGGTTCCTATAGACTACTATATGTGGGTACGACATGGCTCAGTCCCGTCTTTGTATAGTTATGTTTCTATTAGAGGTCTGTGGAAAGTATGTCTAGTTGGGTTGTATGTGGCCTTGTTGACTTTCAGTTTTGGATGTATAGTAGTCTATAGCAGCCTTTCCGGCTTGTCCATTGTATTTTGCATATATACGTACATATGCCTTGATGGTAGGTTTCCTTCATGTATATCAATTTCGTAATACAGTAGACGTTATACAGGTTTATATCCTAGATGCATGTTTAGGGGTGCTTGACAGGTAGGACTCAGGCACCGGTCGCGGCCCATCGATTTGGGCAGTGACAAAAGTTGTATCAGATTAGTTCTGTCCTAGGATTATTTGCAGACCGTGTCTAGTAGACTCTTGTTTATGGGTATGTTGTGTACCACACTTATAGACAGGAGGCTACAAGACATATTGGATGTTATCCTCTCTTCTTATCTTAGATCGTGCAATATAAGCATTCATGTTCCTAATGATGGGTTTTGTTTTTAGCGATACCTCCGAAGACTACAACCGCTAGCACGGGTCAGAAGGCTACGAAGGTGTTAGAAAGAGAGATAATTTATACTATAGGTTCAGACCCATCGGACATCATCGGTTCTATCGAGAAGGATCCATATGAGTCATCCGTTCGAGTTATTTCGACCACTCCGGCAGTAGATGGGGGGAGGAGTTCCGACCTCACCAAGGCCCTTAGTTTCACAGCCCATTAATCAGGGTATGAGGGGAGTATTGCATGGATTGGGCCGGGATTCCTTCAGGCTCAAAACTATATCAAGGTATTTGAGGACACCAGCTCTTCTGAGGTTCCGGACAGTCCACAGTCTTAGGAGTCTGTCAATCAAGGTATGTTGGTGTATGTTATGGGATACATAGAGAAGAAGATAGTAGTCGGGCTAAGAGGAGGATAACTGATAAGGACATTAAGATTCCGCTTCGAAGTGTGTCCGATTCAGGTTCTTATATAGGACGAGGCAAGGACCCTCTACTATAGACTTCTTCCAAGTGTCAGTTTTTGGTTGGTGAGTTCCACCTCTTCTTGGAATATTACCAATTCAGGGTTTCAAATGTGTTTGGTTGTTTTATGAGGATGTAGGGAGCCCCGTCCTAGCTTGTATATATTATGGTTATGCCTACTTAGAGATTTTGCAGACAGTATCCTATATATTATTTTGGGTATGATATTTCTACGGCTTAGTCGACCCCTATGTATATAAAACTTTTTCTAAATTAGTTTTGCGAGTTAAGTCTTAATATTTTTACTTATATATATGGATGTCGCCGTAATGGCCCGTGATAGATTTGATAATAAATAAGGATAAGGTACGTGGTGTTCGATTGAGTAGAACTTGATATTATAATGGGTATGGATTGGTTGGCATTTTGTTGTGCTAACATCAAGCATAGGTCAAGGATGGTTTAATTTCAGTCCCCAGGAGAGTCTGTTTTAGAATGGGAAGGTAATACAACATCACCAAAAGGTAAATTTATCTCCTATCTCAAGACAAGGAAGATGGTCAGAAAGGGCTCTTTTTATCACTTAGTTCGAGTTCAAGATTGGAAGTGTAGTCACCAACCATTCAGTCCATCCCTGTAGTGAATGAGTTTCCCGATGCGCTTCCAAGTCTTCCGACAGAGCGAGAAATTGAGTTTTCCATCGACTTGCTACCAGATACTCATCCAATATCTATTTCCCTCTATAGAATGGCCCCCGCAGAGCTGAAAGAGTTAAAGGAACAACTAAGGGACTTGTTTAAAAAAGGTTTTATCAAACCTAGTACGTCACTATGGGGAACACCTGTGTTGTTTGTAAGAAAGAAAGATGGTTCCTTACGAATGTGTATTGATTATAAGCAATTAAATAAGGTGACAATTAAGAATAAGTACCCGCCCCCGAGAATTGATGATCTATTTGATCAGTTACAAGGTGTCAAGTGTTTTTCAAAGATAGACTTGAGGTCTGGGTACCGTCAGGTAAGGGTTAAGGATGAAGATATTTCGAAGACTGCATTCAGGACTAGATATGGGCACTTTGAGTTTCGGGTTATGTCATTCGATCTGACCAATGCCCTAGCAGTATTCATGGATTTAATAAATCGTGTGTTCAAGACTTTTTTTAAGATCTGTCTAATTGTATTTATTGATGATATATTGGTATATTCTCGTTCAGAGGATGAGCATGCAGATCATCTGCGTACTATGCTCAGAGTTCTACAATAAGGGAAGTTATATGCAAAATTTTCTAAATTTGAATTCTGGTTGAACTCTGTAGCTTTCCTTGGGCATATTATTTTGGATAAAGACATCCGAGTGGATACATAAGAGACTTAGGCAGTGAAGACTTTTCCTAGACCCACAACATTGATAAAGGTTCGTAGCTTCTCCGTTTGGCAGGTTATTACAAGAAACTTGTAACAAAATTTTCTTCTCTTCTAAGCACCTTCGACCAAAGTGGTATGTGGTGTCTCACTTGTTGTTACGAAATGACATAAGGAAATCTATGGTGCAAGCCAGTTAAAGAAAGGTTGTGAATAAGTATAAATAGATATGTGTAGGTCGCAATCTAAAGTATGGTAGAGCGATAAGGTTTTAGGAAGACAGGAGGAATGATAAAAAAAGATGAGTAAAAAAGGTAACGAGAATGGATAAGTCCTTAGGGATAAGTTCATAAGAGAGCTGATGGTTTCTCTAAGTTATAGAAGGCTCAATATAGACCGAATGAACTCAAAGGAGTCTAAGACTAGTAACATTTAGAATAGATGAAATATTGCCCTAATAGTGGGATAAGGGCACAATTGTAAGGGAAAAGATGAAGTTTGGGCCTCTGAAGAGAGGAATTTCCTGAATTGTACAAGATTAGGATAACCATTTAAGTTAATTCAGAAGGGAAATAGATTTCAATAGACAGACGCTTGTAAATTAAAGGATAGATTAACTTCAGCACCGGTTGTAACTCTTCCAGAAGGGACCGATGGTTACATTATCTATTGTGACGCTTCAGGCATTGGATTGGGTTGTATGTGATGCAGCATGGTAAGGTTGTGGTTTATACTTCTAGACAACTAATAAACCATGATAAGAACTACCCGATCCTTTAGAGTTAGCCTCGGTGATTCATGCACTAAAGATGTGGAGGCACTACTTGTATGACATTCATGTTGATATCTATACGGATCATAAGATCCTCCAGTATAACTTCAAGCAAAAGGAATTGAATCTTCGTCAAAGGAGATGGTTGGAGATACTTAAAGACTACGACATTGATATTTTATGCCATCCGGGGAAGGCGAACGTAGTAGCCGACGCCCTTCGCTGTAGATCTATGGGTAGCCTGTCATATTTACAGCCAGAAAAGAGGGGAATAGCCCATGAGGTTCATCAACCATCTAGTCTTGGAGTTCGGATACTAGACTCAGGTGACATTGGAATTACTTTCAGAATGCGACAACATCCTCATTAGTAACTGAAGTAAAGGAACGCCAGTACGAGGACCTTGTGTTAGTTCATTGTAAACATACCACCCTTCTAGGAGAAGACATCGTCTGGAATTACATAAGATGGGTTCCTCAGCTATCGAAGATGATTGTGTGTGCCTAATATTGCAGGGCTGTATCAACAGGTTATGGGAGAAACTCACTATTCTCGTTATTCTATCCATCCAAGAGCAACAAAGGGGTATCATGATATCAGGGAAGTGTATTGGTGGGATGGAATGAAAAAGGATATAACAGAGTTTGTTGTTCAGTGCCCTAACTGTCAGCAGGTTAAAATTGATCATTAAAAACCCGATGGGTTATTGCAAGCTATGGAGATTCCGACTTGGAAATGTGAAGTAATCAATATGGATTTCATCGTAGGCCTACCCCGTACCCAGCGTAGGTTCGATTCGATATGGGTGAGTGTGGATAGGCTTACAAAGTCAGCCCATTTTCTGCCCGTTAGAACTACATATTCCTCGGAGGATTATGCGAGGCATTATATCAAAGGGATAGTACAACAGTTACGAGCTTGTGTAATAGACTTCAAAGGTAGCTGGGATGATCATCTGCCACTTATTGAGTTCGCATATAACAATAGTTACCATTCCAGTATTCAGATGGATACAAATGAAGCTCCTTATGGACGAAAGTGTAGGTCGCCTATAGGGTGGTTCGATGTTGGGGAAACTACGTTAGCAGGACCAAAATTAGTACAACAGGCAATCGAGAGAATTAAGTTTATATAGGAAAAGGCTATTGGAAGCTCAAAGTCATCAGAAGGATTATGCGGATAATCGACGACGAGACTCGGAATTTCAGAAGGACGACTAGTATTCCAAAAAGGTATCACCAATGAAAGTTGTCATGAGGTTTAGAAAGAAAGGTAAACTTAGCCTATGATATATTAGGCCTTATAGGATCATTCGAAGAGTGAGACAAGTAGCTTATGAGTTAGAATTGCCTTCGGAATTTGAGCCCGTCCATCTGATTTTTCACGTATCTGTGTTACAGAAGTGCATTGACGATCCTACCCGAGTGATGCCCACGAATGATGTACAAATTACAGAGGACTTGTCATACGAGAAAATTTCAGTTGCCATTCTAGACCGACAAATCTGCAAGCTACGGAATAAGGAGGTAACCTCCGTGAAAGTACTTTGGAGGACCAACAATTTGGAAGAAATGACTTGGGAGGCCGAGGAAGACAGGAAGTCTAGATATCCCTACCTTTTTCCTCCTCCAGAGAAGGGTCCGACTGAGACGTCATAAACTCAAGGTGCGTGTACGAATTTTTGTGCTAGCTATTGTTATTGATCGTGTGAGGTCGTCGTCATTATTAATGATTCTGGTTCTATGTGGCGTTATGGGTTTCTACAAGAAGAATTAGTAGTAGCATTGTTACAAAGGAGACTCTACCAAGGTTATATAAATCCCGAAGAGTTAAATATGAATGTTTCTAAGGGGGGAAGGATGTTATATCTCGCATTTTCGTACGTAAAAATTTCGTTGTCAGTTAACCGACATAGACTCGAGGATGAGATCATCTTGACGTTAACGTACTTGCGCTATTTATAACAAGAGATAAAGTGTTATACATGATAAAGGGATGCACAGATTAAAGAAAATGAGTTTTATTGAAAGTGGCCAATTTGAAATAAAATATGGGTCGAGCGATAATACCCGAAAACTATGAATTAGTACCATGCAAGATATCATATGACCACGGTAGTATAACACAGATAAAGTATATATGAAGTATTTTAAAAATAAATAGAATTTTAAGTAATTTATGGTATTTTTAAATTATACGAGTAATTAATTAATTACCACGTAACAATACATTACCCAGTTAACTAATAAGTGGATAAAAAAGTTAATATCCCACCCGCACCCCACGTGGCAAGAAGCAACAACATTGGAGATGACTAAGTCATCACTGTTGCCAAATGACTTAACTACGAAGATGACTAAGATATGACTTACATTTAAGTCTTATCTTAGCAAATAAGATTTAGTAACCAAATTCAATAGAATAAACACACAATCTGTCTTTGGTTTAAAACCAAAGACATTAGGAACAGAAACCTTAGTCCTTCCAATCCAAAAAACGTGATTCGTTCCAAAAAATTCAAGGAATCAGAAGAATTTTCTCCGTGAATTTCTAAAGAAGCAGGGGCAAATTTCGCTCAATCAACGAAGGTTTTTAACGGAGTATTATACAGAGTTTTCCCTACTCCAGTATATTAAGGTCATCCCTTCTTTCTTTTGGCATGGTCCAAGTTATACAGAAGAAACAAGCAAACGCACAGTTTTAATAAATTACTCCATTCATAGAAATGCTAGGGGTGTCTATATTCTTGGTTCCCCATGAGAATTATTATTATCTTCTGTTCATGGGTCTCAGAATAATACGCAGTTAAAAAAGGTTATCCGAAAGGAATATTGAGATTATTACATATTTTTCATGCATTTTACCAATTTATACATGTGCATTGACCCAAGACCAGATGGGTTATTACGCGTATATATGTATATTATATTTATATGAGATACGGAAAAAAGGTTACGATGTTATATACGCACCACCGCCTGATCAGCTGGTACATGAAGATGATGTTGCCCACAGTGGCTGAAATATGACTCAGACGATATTGTATACACGTATATATGTATGTATATGTATATAGGACATGGGAAGAGGTTATGACGTTATATACGCACCACCACCTGATCAGCTGGTGTATGTTGATGATGTGCCCACAGTGGCAGCGACGATATGATGGAATGCCCTCAGTGGCTTGATGATATTATGTACACCCATACCTATGCATGATATGATATTTATATGCATGTGCATGATGTTATAAACGTTTAAGAATTTACAAGGTTATTCATAATTAAAGACGTGTTTCTATATTCCATGTTTCATCTATGTCTGTTGCGTACTAATTTTCATACATTACATACTCAGTATATTTTTCGTACCGACGCCCTATTTCGTGGGGCCTGCGTTTCATGCCCACAGGTTCATGTAGACAAGCTGATGGTCCCCCTTCTTAGGATCCCTGACCAGCGAGAGTTGGCATGCTCCATTTGATCCGGAGCTGCTTTTGATTTTGGTACGATATATTTTTGTGTGTATATATATATATATATGTGTGTGTATGTGTGTGTGTGTGAGAGAGAGAGAGAGACGTGGCTCGGTCTCGTCTTTGTATAGTTATGTTTCTATTAGAGGTTTGTGGACGGTATGTCTAGTAAGGTTGTATGTGGCCTTGTCGGCTTTCAGTTTTGGATGTATATTTGTCTATAACAGCCTTACCGGCTCGCCCACTATATTCTGCATGTATATGTACATATGCCTTGATGGCAGGTTTCCTTCACTTATGTCAATTTTGTAACGCAGTAGATGTTATACAGGTTTTATCCTAGACGCATGTTTAGGGTTGTTTGACAGTTAGGACTCAGGCACCCATCGCGGCCTATCGGTTTGGGTCATAAAAAAATGGTATCTGAGCAGTTCTATCCTAGGGTTGTCTACAGACCATGTCTAGTAGAGTCTTGTGTATGGGTGTGTTGTGCACCACACTTATAGACATGAGGCCACATGACATATAGGATGCTATCCTCTCTTCATATCTTAGATCGTGCGATGTAAAAATTCATATTCCCAACGATGTATTATGTTTTTAGCGATGCCTCCAAAGGCTATAGCCGCTAGCACGAGTTAGAAGGCTACGAAGGTGTTAGAAAGAGAGATAAGTTATACTATGGATTCAGACCCATCGGAGATCATGGGTTCTATTGAGGAGGATCCATATGAGTCAACCATTCGAGTTGTTTCGACCACTCCGGTAGTAGATGGGGTGACACTAGTTCCGACCCCACCAAGGCCCTTAGTTTCATAGCCCGTTGATCATGATATGAGGGGAGTAGTGCATGGATTGGCACAGTTGAGATTCCCTCAGGCTCAAAACTATGTCAAGGTATTTGAGGACACCAACTCTTCTGAGGTTCCGGATAGTCCATAGTCTTGGGAGTCCGTCAATAAAGGTTTGTCAGTATATGTTATGGGATACACAGAGAAAGAAGATAGTAGTCGAGCTTAGAGGAGGAAGGTAACTGATAAGGACATGAATATTTCGCTTCGAAGTGTGTCCGATCGAGGTTCTTATATAGGACGAGGCAAGGATCCTCTACTATGGACTTCTTCCAAGTATAAGTTTTTGGTTAGTGAGTTCCACCTCTTCTTGGAATATTACCAAGTCAAGGTTTTAAATTTGTTTGGTTGTTTTATGAGGATGTAGGAAGCCCCGTCCTGGCTTTTATATATTATGGTTATGCCTACTTAGAGGTTTTGCAGATAGTATCATGTATATAGTTTTGGGTATGATATGTCTACGGCTTAGTAGACGTTATACAGGTGCATATCCTAGATACATATTTAGGGGTGTTTGACAGGTAGGACTCAAGCACCCGTCGTGGCCCGTCAGTTTGGCTCGTGACATTCATCGCCACTCTAGTACTTCAGGGTGCTCTGGTCCGTTTAGTGGGCCTTATGGATAGTGTCGCCCAGGAAGGTTTGCTTCCTGGCACCAGCCATCTCTCAGGCTGAAGGAGGAGTCCAGACTCCTGCTACTTGCACTCCGGAGCAGATGGCTCCCCTGTTTCAGACTCTAACAACTTAGCCAGTTGGAGCAGTTCAGCCTGGTATTGTGGCACAGACCGGTGAGGGGCCATCTATGTCTGCTGATGCCTTGTGGAGATTGGACAGGTTCACCAAGCTCTTCACTATCACTTACAACGGTGCATCTTCTGAGGATCCCCAGGATTATTTAGACAGCTGTCATGAGGTTCTCAGGAACATGGGGATCGTGGATACCAATGGGGTCGACTTTGCTGCTTTTTGTTTGTCTGAATCCGTCAAGGCTCGGTGGAGAGATTATTGTTTGGCTAGACCAGCCGGGTCACCAGCTTTGACTTAGGATCATTTTTCTCATCTATTTTTGGAGAAGTTTCTTCTTATAACTCAGAGGGAGAACTATTAGAGGCAGTTTGAGAGTCTCCAGCAGGGTTCCATGACTGTTACTCAGTACGAGACCAGGTTTATTGATTTGGTCCGTCAAGGCTTGGTGGAGAGATTATTGTTTGGCTAGACCAGCCGGGTCACCAGCTTTGACTTGGGGTTAGTTTTCTCAGCTATTTCTGGAGAAGTTTCTTCCTATAACTCAGAGGGAGAACTATCAGAGGCAGTTTGAGCGTCTCCAGCATGGTTCCATGACTGTTACTCAGTACGAAACCAAGTTTATTGATTTGGTCCGTCATGCTCTTCTTATACTTCCCACTGAGAAAGACAGAGAGTGAGGAGGTTCATTGAGGGACTCGTTCAGCCTATTCGACTTTAGATGGCTAAGGAAACGGGAAGCGAGATTTCCTTTCAGGATGCGGCCAATGTGGCCAGGATGGTTGAGATAGTTTTATCACAGGGGGGTGGTCAGGGGTCTGACAAGAGGCCTCGTCACTCAGGCAGATTCAGTGGTGCCTCATCTGGAGGCAGGGATTCTTTTGGTAAAGGCCATTGATCGCAGCGGACTCAACCTTAGGAAGAGTGGACGCTAATACTTTACCCAATAGTGGTATCGGGGTCAATTTCCACAGGGAGCTAGAAAAGAGAGTTGAGTAATTGCTTAGTCTAGAGATGCGTTTTGACTCCTAATTGTACTTCTATCATTTTTTGGGGTTTTATAATTATCAACTACGATTTAATAAC
>MU786419.1:1354-28793 GCA_026770625.1 Nicotiana glauca
TTGAGAAACAACTCAAACGAAAGGGGAAAGAGTTGTCTATAGATGATGATTTTGTTGAAGATTCCCCTAAAATTCCATCTGTGGAAAAACCCAAGATCTCTCCTTCTTCATCAAAACCAAAAAAGAAGAAACCCTCCAAAAAAGTACCAAAATTGGTTCACAAAAAGATTTTGGTAAAAGTAAACACTAATTATTTTTCTTTATAATTTGTTAGTGTGATTTTGGTTGTAAAAATTTGTTGTTCAAGTGTTTTTTGATAAAATGTGTAATTGTCCAAATTTTGTAGATTGTTTGTCTCAATTTTGTAGGTTAATTGTAATTGTGATTTTTAGACAGTGCATAAATGTAGTTATTTTGTAGTTGTTTTGTAGTCTTCTGGTTAAATTGTAGATAAGGTATATTTTTCACCCTTTGTATGCTGCTACATTTACCTTCATACTAACTACAATTAATCTACATTTTGTGAGTTACTTGAACTAACTGTTATATTTTTGTAGTTATAGAGCTGTGGTTGCCCTTTTCTTCCTTATCGTTTTGAGATAATGTTTATATGTGTAGATGTCCTGTATTGTTTTGTAGTTATAGGTGTGGGTAGACTGTTCTTATTTTAGTTATATTTTGTAGTTATCATGTAGTTATATGTAGATTACTGCTTCTTTTTTATGCAAACTACTAATGTTCAATAATTTTTTATTTTCTGCAGAATGACCATTACTTTGCACCACAAAATGTTGATTATGGTGTGCTTAGATTCCACAGTTTGTGTGATCCGAGCATACCTAGCCAGATAAAAGCTTTACTCTCTCCAAATGCTTTAAAGCTTTTCCAAAAAACTTGTTTTGGTTACTTATTTGGTCTCCCCACAATCTGTATGCAAAATCAAGTAATTCATCTTCTGATGAAGTATAAATTGTCAAAGTCTACTGACTCATATTTTTCATTACTATTGAAGGGTGAAAAATTGAATTTTTTCTTGAGAGAATTTAGGTTGATTACTGGTGTAAATTGTATGAATAAGTTTTCAGACTATGGTTACACTTCCACTTATGTTAGCCATTTAATGACTACCTATTTTCCGAACAAACAAAGGGTTGAAAAACGTAGTCACAAATAAAGCTTGGGCAAACGATGAGGATGCAGTGAGGTTGTGCATTCTTTATCTGTTGAAATTTTTTGTTTGTCCTTTTGATAAAGACCATGTATCTTTCATAGACAAGTTTATGTTCTTTCTGATAGAGTCTGGTAATTTTGAGTCATACCCACGGGGTATCAAATCCTTCAAGCAGGTTATTGAATCTGTCCGACATCGTCTTAATCCCTATGTACATTCTTATCTGATACGGGGATGCTCATTAGCCTTGCAAGTGTTTCTATATGAGTGTTGCTCGTCTGTCAGCACGGAGCATGTTACGAGGTGTTCTGAATCTATACCTCGCATTTTAAGATGGTCAGCTACAAAGGGCCAGATATGGTTAACTGCAATTGAAGAGAAGATGATCAAGCCTGAGTGGCTCAAGGTATATTTTTTCACTTTTGTATGATGCTACATTTACCTTCATAATAACTACAATTAATCTATATTTTTTTATTTACTTAAACTAACTGTTATTTCCATCATTCAGTTCACAAGCATGACTGAATCTGGAGAAGAGATTGGAGTGCTTAATCTGCCAGACAAGATTCAGTATGAAGATGAACATGGTGCTCAATCATCACAAGTTCCAATTGATGCTTCTCCAACATTTGAACCCAAAGATACAGATTGTCAAGAGGACACTTAATCTGTGACTAGCAAGCTCAGGAAGTTGGAAAAGGGGATTGAGCAGGTAATATAAATAACTACAATATATTGACATTTTTTGCTACAATGTAACTTCATTCCATAACAATTATTGTATGTTATGCATTGTAGTTAATTTGTGGTATAATTCTATATTGAGCCCTGTTGGTATTGCACAAATCTTTGTTAATTTGTAGTAGAACTGTAGTACTTTGAATAAGATTACCAACTAATTATATATTTAATTTTTAGGTTGATGAAAAGTTAGCTGAATTTAGGAAGGCTATTTTCTAGGAACTCTCAAGACTTCGAGAGTTCATAGATGTTTCTGTGAAGAGTGTTATGAAGGTGATAAACAGGAGGTACGATGTGGACGAGTCAAAGGTAAGATTTGACATATATTTTTGTACTAAAACTAATTATGACATATGAAACAAGTATACTCAAACATACCCAAAAATTGTAGTTTGCTGGTAGTTCAACCAAAAATAATGACCAACAACAAGGAGAGAACAACCAGCAATTTCAGTTCAATATTGGTGATCAAGTACATGCAAACACAAATAATACAGGTATCTACAGAATTCCTACATACATATCTACAAACTTCAAGACAGCATTATCTAATTATATTAATCCCTTTTTCACTATGTTTTGCAGCTGCAATTTCTCCGGAACATGTTCAAGCACATGTTGACTTATATCCTGATTTTCAAGAAGCAGCCGTGGCATATAAAGCAGGTATACTATCATACTTTCATTACAATAAAGTTACAATGCAAAAATTTTATAATTCACACTTTAACTACAAATTCCCACATATATCTACAATTCTCATTTTTTAAATTATTCATTCAAGTTGAAGTTTCAACATAACATCTCCAAGCACATGTTGATGAAGAACCAGAATTTGAAGAAGTAGCTGAGGCACAACAAGCAGGTATAATATCATAAGCTCATTATATTCACTTTATATCCACAATATTGTGCATAACTACATACATCTATATTTATCTTCAGAAGCTGAAGTTTCTCTTGGGGGTGTGCCAGCAATGGTTGAGGAAGAACCAAAATTTCAGGAAGGAGCTGAGGTAGAAAAAGCAGGTATAGTATCATAATATACTTTTGAATAGATAATTGTAGCTTATACAATTATACAATGCTGTTAAGTATGTTATTTTATATGTAACAGATATTGAAGATAACGTTCCACAGTCGCCAATTCACGGTGTGACTGTGAATGAAGTTGTTCCTGGAGGTTCAGGCATTGACAAGAAAGGTCTGACATCTTAAAATAAACGGAGGGAGCAGCTACTAATTTTAAATGTTGCCTTTGATGTTTGACTTCATTTAAATTGCTTGTCTTGATGTAATCCATTTGGATCTGAGAGGAAGAATCTATTGTACTATGTTTTAGTAACAAGCAGGAATAATTAATCTAATAAAGCTACACTAATTCTTGTAACAATCTTTATATTAGTATGATATAAATTATAGCTATTTTAGGCGGCTATTAATAATTTGGCATATAAGTCGTCCTTATTCAAAATATTAAATGTTTATTATTGGAAAAGAATGTGAAGTTGGTATTCGATTGTACGGCAAAGTAAATGACTCCAAACTAGCACTTTTGTAATTTGGGAGCGACTAAAAATTTACAATGTATTTGATTTCTACAATTTTATCTGATGTATCAATCGATAGTTGTTCTGCAATTGTAGAAATCAGAATTCTGTAGCTTGCATTCTCATCTACCACAATGGCATCAACTTCAAAATCTTTAAATCTGTCATATTTATCCCAATTTCCATTCAATTTTAGCATTATTGGGATTTTTGACATGATTTCGTGTAGTTGAGAGAAAAAAGATGAAGAACAGATATAGGTTCGACAATTTGAGTACTGAGGTCGATGAAGAACAATTTTGAATTCTACAATTTGTATTACCTTGTAGAATTTGTAAAAGCAATTTGAGTACTAGAGCTTCTGAAGCTTGCGTTGTTTTAGAATTGTAGTGAATGAGAGAATTACGCAGCAATGAGATCTCTTTACGTTTCAAAATTCGAATATAATGTGGAAAGAATCAAACGCAGATTTCGTGCCTTCTTTTTAGCGCGTTTTAAATGGCAGAATCTGCCTAATTATGGATTGGTATATAAATTGTAGTAAAAGTGTGGACTGGGCGGGTAATTAACAAATTATGAATATTTTTGGTAATAAGGTTTCATATATGGTATAGATAGGAAAAAGTCCCTTTCGCATTTGACCCAAAAATTATACATCGAACCTTTTCGGGTCCAGCCCATCAAACACTCTGGCCCAACCATATTGGATCCAAAACCGAGCTAGAACCAAATTCCTAGCTCTTAAATAACCAGCTAGACTTATGCTGGAACTCCAACATAATATATAGGCGTATTTTTTGGATTTTGAACAGTGTTTTCGCTCAGATTTATCTTTATATGAAAAATGGCTAAAATTTAATTACTCTTGAAATTGGGCTATTTTTGAACGACCACTTGTAAATCCGGCTATTTTTGAATTTCTCCCGGTTAGTCGTTCAAACTCCACCGAACACAATGTTTTTTTAGTAGACGATGCAATGAAAAATTTAAAACAGAAAATGGGGCCGCCTAGTTTCGAACACATGACATCTCCTGACCATTTAGAATGCGTCTAGTTTTTATGTGTCAAGTAGTGTCACGTTTATTCTATTTAACCTATTTCTATTTCTGTATTTTATTTATATGTATATGTTTAGTAAATTTTACCCCGTCGCCTAAAGTAGATACGCCCCTAGTCTATTGCTTCATGTATAGTAACTTTCTTTCCATTGAACAATGACAAGATTGCAATCTGAAAAAGCGAAGTGATAAATAGACTCGTAGGTATGAGCGGAGCCAGGATGAAGGAATGGGTTCGCTAGAAAATTACAATATATATATATATATATATATATATATATATATATATATATATATTAGCTTTTAAATCCTCATGATTTTTTGATGTGTTTACTTTTCTTATTTTTTAAATCCCCTAGATGAAAATATTGTTTCTGACATATTATCGATATATTTGCTAAATGGATTGCTTCTTTCCTTCTTATTGGCTTTATAACAATCAAATGCACATCTTAAAGATGTGAAAGCACGTTTAACTTATTAAGAAGGATGCGCGTTGCGAGGTGTGAAGTGGAAGAGAATGGATATGGCAGCCAGATTTATGATGCTTTTTTTTTTCGTGCACACCTAATTGATCCAATTATTTCATATTCGTGGCGATATGGAGTCACTAATAGAGATAAAGCGCTTCCTCCTAAAAAAGATATTATAACCCCCCTTTTTAAACGTCTAATTATTATTTTGTGTTGTCAAAGACTTGAACGATGAAAATAAATGACGAATTCTTGATCGAATTGATCACGTCATATATCAAATTGATCACAGGAACAAGGTTCAAGTCTATCGGCATGTTATCCGGACGAGCTAAGCAAGCCAAAAATCTGCCACGTATACAGAGAAGCAAATCATGTACTAGCAGATATTCTAGCAAATAATAAAATACTGTTATTTACTAATTAAAAATCCAGGCAACTATGTGATTAAAAGAGTTGACTTTTAATTTAATTAATAAAGTACTCAAAAATTAATACGGTAGAAATTTCTCAAGGATTATTGAGACTCCTTTCTAATCAACAAAACTATTGACAGCTATCTTCTACGAACGATTCCGGCTCCGTTTCAGAATTAACAGGGGGCGCAATACGCACCCGGCGTTCCGATCACGATCTCCAGTTATAATCCACTCTTATCGTGCGCCAGTAGGTAGAGAATGGGAGAAGTGTGGACATGGCTACTTTTCTTCTTCATGGTCATAGCTATACTTATTATGGTTATTTTTCAGGTCAATTTCCTTAAACCCTTACATTATTTAACCTTTTTGGAGCAATATTTTTACTTATTTCACTTTATGCTGCATCCTTGTATTGTAATTGTTGATATGTTTTTCGAATTTAATTTCTATGTAATGGGCGGTGTAAAGATATTTATACAATCAAGTCATTTATTAGGTAAATCTTACTATAATTATTAATTGGTAATCTAGTCGTAAAAATGGTAACTTATCTGCTATCACAGGTGAAAAGTCAATGATAGAGTAAAAAAAACTTTACACTGACTTAATTACTTTTCTAATATATTGTAACTATTTCTCCCTCCATTTTATTTTACGTAAAGAATATGATGAACGCTGTCGAATCTTATGGCCTTAAATTAAAGGTGTGTATAACATGCAAAAAATACCTATTAAGGGTAAAAATGAAAATGTTGAAACTAATAACTTACCTAGATATAGGAAAATGCTATGTTGCTCGGACTCTTCAGAAATGTTGTCGGGTGCATGCAGGGTGGAGCTAGAGTACTGCTACTGGGTTCGGCCAAACCTAGTAGCTTTGGTTCAAAGTTTATATTTCTCTTACAAAATTCATTGAATATAGTAATTTAGAACCCAGTAACTTAAGGCGATTAAGATCCCGAACCCATAAGCTTGAAATCCTAATTCCGCCTCTGGGTGCATGTTGGATCCTCCAAAGGTAGTGTATTTTTGGATGATCCGACATAGGTGTGGCAATAGTTTTGGAGAGTCTGCGCGACTTAGGAAATACGCATTCTTTTAAACACATTAAAAAGAAAAGTATGTCACATAAATTGAAACAAAGGGAGTAAGAAAGCAGTTTTCAAGTTTCTGAATTTTCTACTTTAAATTTAGAAGTTCTCATAAGTAACTAAGAGATAAAGGCATTGTCTTGTTAGTTTGGATTAAGGCTGTGCTGTTATTGTCACACATACATTACGTCTTGTGTTTGCGGTGAAAATTTTTATACTGGTTAGAGATTTTATTAGTCCTTTGTAGGGGTAAAGATGAGTTTTTTAGAGAGCAATTAGTTTTAAGGAATATCTAATTTACCTTAAAAGAGAGATTATTGAATACTGGAATGTAATGGGGCTGAATAAAGCAAACTGGTATATAGAATTCATGTAGCTGATCCCAACTAGTTTGCGCCTGAGGCCTAGTTGATCACTTGATTGATTGACTTAGCTAAAAGGTTTAAGCTCCCGAGAGTAAATATTATGTCTGGACATTGCTTCATATCAATCGTTTGAAGGTTTCAGGAGTATTTTGTTGCAACGGACTATAGAACTTAGTCTTGGAATTACAGTTATTCTTAAGTTGGCTGCTAAGGTTTGTAGAGGAATCTGATCTTCTTCAGCTATTCGTGGCATATGCTATATATTTGTACCTAAGGTTTTCGTAGCGGCTAATATGCAAAACAATATCTGCATCTCTATATTTGACAATGTTTGCACTCCAGTGTGGACTCCGAATCCTCAGATACTCTGCAATCACATTCTTGTTCCAAAAACTATTCGACTGTTACTATTATTTAACCAATACTGCTGTGAAGTCATGCGTATTTCTGTTTATAACTTGAAGCCTGACAATTTGATATTCATTGCAGCTCATTTGCTTAAGTGATCTAGAGTTTGACTATATCAACCCATACGACACTGCAGCTCGTGTAAACAAAGTTGTTTTACCTGAGTTCATCACGCAAGGAGTTTTGTGCTTCCTCTACCTGATTACAGGGCATTGGGTTATGTCGCTTTTATGCGTTCCATATCTATACTACAATGTCAAGTTGTAAGTTCTCTTTTCCTTTAGTGAAGTAGAGAAGTTAAATTTCTTCATGCATTTATGTTAAAGAAAAAAATGCTGTGGCGGCATGGTTCATTATATACAAATTACCATGTTGATCTTAAAATTTGTTTTAGGCTTCAACTATATTATAGATGGATTAGGTCATGTTCCTCCATCTATGCACATTCTTTGTTACTGTATGCAGTATTACTCCCTCCGTTTTATTTATGTGGCACTATTTTCGTATTAATCCATTTTAAGAAGAATGACAAATTTCTTTATTTGGAAACACTATACCTTTAAATTTCCCATTTTACTGTCAATGGCTTGTTATCTCGCGGTACGTTTAAGATTGCAAATTCCAAAAGTCTTTCGTTCTTTGTTAAACTCCGTAACCAGTCAAACTACGCTACATAAACTGGAACGGATATTTTGATAGTTTACGTGTGTCTTCATTTGTCTATTATTCCTTTGGATGAAGGTCGGATGAAGATGTTTCTTTGCTTAGTTTTGCTTACACTAAAACATTTTTTAGGCTTTGTTAGGAGCTAGTATTAAAGTTTGCATTCAACGGACTCTTCTGCTTCTTGTTCGGTTCTTTAGTCTACTTATTTGAGATATTGATTTTTAGTCTTAAGGTGCATCGAGTAGCGAATCTAGGTTGTAAAGCATCGACCTTGTCCTATCTCAAGTTCAATCATGACTGCATGCACTCGGGCAGGTTCAAGTGTAGCATATCTTTGCAGTTCTAGATTTCAATTCGTCAACGTATCTACTGCATTAAAGCTTTAACTAATGCAGGGACGAGTCTTGAACTCCGAAAGTCTAAGTTCTCTTGATATACTATTAAAATTCAGGTCTTAACTCCTTACTCAAGCCTTGTGTCCACTAATGATGCTGAAGAAGAGAGCACTTAGTTGAGAAAACTTGGGCTGTAGAGAAATAAACTAAGTTTACATTGTTTTTTGTTACCTTCGACGAAGTTTATAGGGGAATTGTGTCTGTGGTGGCTTTGAGATGAACAGATCCTTACAGTTTTCGCGCTGATGGAATGCTTGAGCTAGGTTGGTTAAATTCTGTTCATTTCATGCAAAGGTGATGCTAGTTCCTGCTATTGATGAAAGCATTGCCAGTATTCTGTGTACCAAGTAAACCAAAAAGTTTGTAGACTGCTTAAAGTTCTTGATCTGCAGAAGTCGACTTGGCATCCGTCTGTAATAATAAAAGGAAATCTATGCAGCATTCTGCCATTTGTAGCTAGGGGCAGGGGCGAAGCTATATGTGGACAAGGGTGGTCAAGTCCAGAGGCGGATGTAGTGTATTAACTACGGGTTCAACTGAACCCATAACTTTTGACGCGGAGTAAAAATTTATATATAAAAATTCATTAAATTTATAAAAATAATAGATATGAATTCATAACTTTAAAAATATAATGGGTTCAATATTAAAAATATTAAAACTGAACCCATAGGATTTAAATCCTGGATTCGCCTCTGTGGTCAACTGAACACTCTTTGCCGAAATTATACTATTATAGAATAAAACATTATTTGTTAAAAATTAAAAAAGTTAAGTTTGAAGACCCTTGATAGCCCACTAGCATTTTGAACAACCTTAATGAATTTGTTGGCTTCGTCACTGGCTAGGGGATAGGCCTTCTATTGAAATATTGACTTGCGGGTATTGTTCATCGGTGGCTTCAGATTTACGAGAACGTGGCCCTCGATGGAAAGGTGTGGAGGTCGAGCATTAGGGTGGTAAGTTAGGAGGTAGCTGAGTATTTTTCTACTTCGTTACGGGTGGGAGACTGGTCTGATAAGGTTTTGTCCTAGGCTGCTAGCGATTATTGTTGTGTCCACACTATTCTTCCATTTTTCATAGTACCAGACCTTATTCACTGGTTTTTATTATTGTTTTTCATCTAGTTTCTGGTTCTCATGATGTTGCTATTATTCTTATGGTTCTGTTGATGGTACTAATATATTCTCTCTTTTCGTCTTCTTGAACCGATGACCTTTCGAAAATAGCCTCTCTACCCTCTGGGGTAGTGGTAAGGTCTGCGTAACTCTACCCTCCCCACACCCTACTTGTGGGAACTCACTGGATTGTTGTTGTTGTTGTTGTTTATTGTTCACCGGCTTGTGTATTGATTAATATAGTAATCCAACAAAAAAAACTGGTTTTTTTTTTAGCAGATAAAAAAAAAAAAAATTAGAAAATACACCCAACCATTAGGTGGTTAATCGTTCTAGATTAATTTTTTTGTGACTTCTGATCATATATTATTTGCTGGAAACTGTTATAACTTGTGTTTTATCGGATACATTTGATTATTACATAAATGTCATGTGTAATCTTCTTGCTTTAGGTACATGCAAAGACAGCATCTTGTAGATGTTACTGAGATTTTTAATATGCTTAATTGGGAAAAGAAACAGAGGCTTTTCAAACTTGCCAACATCATACTTCTGCTCCTCATTTCATTATTTTGGTAAGTTACTGTGTGTGAAGCTCTTTCTTACTACCAGGGATTTTTTCACCTTCTTTAGCCGAGGGTCTATCGGAAACAGTTCCTCTGCCCTTTCAGGGTGGGGGTAAGGCTACGTTCATCCTACCCTCACCAGATCCCACTTGTGGGATTACACTGGGTTGTTGTTGTTGTCGTCGTCGTACTGTGTCTGAAGCTCTTTGATTGTCAAAGCACCTCTAGTCTATGTTGCGCGGACTCCCCTCCCCAACCCCACCCCACAAAGAATGTTGCCACACTCTTGTCTTATCCTCCAAAAATGCACTACTTTTGGAGGATCTGACACGCAGCCGGCGACATTTTTTGGAGAGTTCGAGCACCAGTTTCCGGTATGACACTACATTGACTAACTCCATATGTTCATTTTGTAGGGTGATTTATAGTGCCTTGGAGGATCATGATGATTTTTAGCTCTATTTCGACAAAGTATAATTGCCACCAACTCTGGCAAATCTGATTTTTGTTCTTTTGGTGTAACTTGGCCTGTCTTAGTTCATTTTTCTTGGAAGTTTAGAGTTAACTAATGGTAGATTAGACAGCAGATCATCTTCTTATATGATTTGAGCTTCCTCTAACCTTGTTGCATTTTCAGCTTTTGAGCAACCATAGATTTTTTAGGATCCATATATGCTGTGAGGTCCGAGTTCTCGGACACAGAAAACCAGCAAGAAACAAAATTTTGGCTTAAAACTTAGTGTAGTTTGTCAGCCTGTTTGATCCTTTTGTGTTTGATCTTCCAGTTTTATTACATTGGTGAGATTGAGAATGCAATTCGTAGAATGATGGATTTTAAGTTCCTTCCTCTCTTTTTTGACATTGAATTGGAACAAGTTCGTAGAATGATGGATTTTAAGTTCCTTCCTCTCTTTTTTGACATTGAATTGGAACAAGATATTTGAATGCAATTCATTGATTTTATCTTGATATCTTTTGTCCGCTTTACCTATGGGTGTTGATGGTTCAGTTCTGCCGGTTATTTTATAAAATTTGTATTATACTAATTTTACGGTTACTCTATTTTATATAACTAAAATTAGATTTTTCAAAACCATCCCAATTATATTTTTTTTTTTCTGCATCGATACGGTTCGACTAATTTTTGGCCATATAAAAGGCTTAATACTTAAGTAGAGAGGGGTAGAAGGTGGGTTCACGATCCATGGAGTTCCGAACCACGTGTCGTTCAAGATTAGCTTTAAGCAAACAGCACAAATAAGCATCAACCACTGATCAAGAAGACAATAAAAGCGAAAGTGCTTCAAAACTAAATTCCAAACTATCTCTCTCTTACAAATGATCACATGAACACCACTACAGAATTGATATGACAAAGTTTGGCTTAACCTCTACAAAGCATTCAAGAAGTCTATTTGCACTTTGCAACAAAAATTAGTGAGGTTGAACTACTATATCTAGGTAATCTTTGAGCTATGTCACACTTAATCTTCATGAGCTTTTTCAGCGGCTTCTATCTCAGAATCAAGCTTGTTGATTAGCTGCTCGCTTACATGTTTTGCCACAGATATCATGTCAAGTATGACACTAGGGTCTAATCCGGTGCCTCCTCGTTTGGTCAATCCACATACTAGCCCTTGTCTATTGACAGAAATAGAAACAGCCGAGTTCATTAGGGACTCCTCCTCTGAAGTTGCATCAACAATGTAGTGCCTTCCAACCTACAATTATTGACGGGAAAACGTCAATGTCGCATGTAACTTTGCAGTTGCGCAAGAAAGCTCAAAACAAAAAGGTTGGCTTCAATTACCTTTATCAAAGTAACTATGACTGGTATTCCACTGGTGTCAAATTGCAGAAATTCTTCATCGCTAACATCCACATCTGCCTGCTCATCGGATGAAGCAGCTTCACGAACCTGAACTCTCGGAATACCCGTATTGCTCAGTGCAGCCTGAAGAACATCAGGCATAGAGACAATAAGACATTATTAAGAGAAGCATCTATCGCCAAACTGCATCACATCTCACAATGTCAAAAGTCTCATTTAATATATTTTCTTTCTACATTCCCATCTTTCCTTGCAAAAGCTTCTTGATTAATCATAATCAGAGGCGGAGCCAAAATTTTAACTTAATGGGTTTTGGCTTTTAGACTTCAAGTGCTAATAACTAGGTTCAAATTTTAACGTGTACGCATTTAATGAATTTTGTTTGAACAAAGGCTACTAGGTTCGGCTGAACCCGTATCTAGGCTCCTACCTCAGCCCCCGGCCAGAATAAGGGGAATAGTGCTTTCATGTAGCATTCTCAAGTATCACAGCATCTCTAAAAACAGTCAAAGCAAGTAATTTTCACCCTCTTTTTCCTTGTTAATACATGATGACAAATGCTGTTAAGAGTGTACCTTGATTGCAGCACCTAGTGCGTCCAGCAAATTCCCGCCAGAACTAATGACAAGGCAATCAATATACAGATCCCAACATACTTTTCCTTCTTTGATTGAGAGAGACGACGGATCTATTCCAGCCCCTGCAAAATGAAATACACCACAAGATTATCAAGTTGAGAGGCATATAAGTGTAACCTTTACACCTAAAGTTGGTCAACAGCTCTTGACATTATATTTTTTTCCATACAGAAGTCGGGTTTTCCTTTCCTTTTTAAAGTGAATACCTGCTCCACTTTTACCACCCAAAAGACACCCCTCAAGTGCAGCTGTGAGTTCTGCAGACAATTCCTCGCCTCCTCTGCCCTGCATGGATCAACACACAGGAAAAACTGATAACTAAGATTGGTGCTTAAACCAAATTTTTTACAATAACAATGAAAAAGATAAAAATACTTGCAAGTAAACTGAATCCAAGTACAGAACCTCAAACGATGGCTCTGCTGTGGGACTGCAATCGACGTGAATATAAATTTTCCCTTGGTCAGGATGCGCTTGACTTGGTTTTCCAAGTTCCGCCTGAAATAAGAATTTAATAGAACAAATGAAACAACTTACATGACAAAATTACTCATCCGATGATTATCAAGGAAAAATCAAGATAGCATAGAACATGTGTTACAATGTCTGGATTGTAATAATACCTTGACACCGGCAATAACATCAGTTGGACCCAACTTGATCCTTGCAGATCCATTTGCCTTGTTAGAACAACAAAGTTCAATATTGAGCTTGAGTTGTTGCAAAAGAAACATTCAACGACGGAAAGCTGATATAAAAGAAAAGGATTCTACCTGAGGAATAACACCTGTTTCCACATAAATTGGTCGATAAGTTAGTCGCTTTCTACCATCATTGCGCATGTCCTGGGCAATACCACCCTTAATAAAGTTTTTTTCTCCAATAGATAGCCCTACCATCTCTGCAGGTGAATGAAAAACTATACACAATTACTCCTTATACCACTTCATAATATTGGCAGAAGGATTAGGGTAAATAATATATAGGGATGGCAATCAAGGCGGAGCAGGGCGGGGGAGGCCTTGACCCACTAAGATTTTAATGCACCATGCCCCGTCTCGTTTAGATTTTTTCAAACAACCCTGCCCCGCCCCGCCCTATTAAGCCCTATGCTGCCCCGCCCTGTCCCGTTTAGACTCTTTCATTTTTTTCTCTTTATTTTTTATTTTGCAGTACGTTAAAATTTTTTACTTTTCAATTGTCTATTGAAACATTTAAAATTGACATGTCAATAATTGTTGTTTATGTATATTGAATGAATAAAATTTGACTTTTATCAATGTTATATAGCTTATTAACTAGTAAATCCCCTTAAATTAACGCTTCAGCCGAAGTAAATGGCTAACTGCTCAAGTCGCCTTTGGAACTGTTTGTTTACTTCCGTTATCATATTCCTTTATTAAGTTAGTAAACTTTGTAAAATTGCACGATGAACCATCACTTTCATTCATTTCATTAGCTATTTTAAAACACAACATCAATTTATTAAATTCCATACAATAATAACTAGACGTAGATTTTCAAGTTTTGAAAGTTAAAACTAGTTAGCACCAACCAATAGTTCATACTCTGAGGTTATATGATTAAGGTAATAGGATACCATACTCTAAAAATGACCAACTTGACATGTAATTAACTAAAGGGCAGTCCGTTCTCGCTATGGGGTCTGGGGAAGGGCGGGACCACTAGGGTCTATTGCATGCAGTTTTACCCTGCATTTCTACTATAGGTTGTTTCCACGGCTCAAACCCGTAACCTCCTCACATGGCAGCAACTTTAACCGTTACGGCCAAAGCTCCCCTTCTTGACATGTAATTAATTATTCAGCCTAAAACCAGCTTTACACAATTAAGCAATTTCAGCAACTCCAACGTTCCAATTCTCACCTAAATCTGCTTTAAAGGAACTCAGTTTTCTTAAAGCACAAATTCCCAGCAACGGTTTTAACAAAACTCAGCAATTAACTGGTCAAAACACTCACAACATTGTCAAATTCAGTTCATTATTTAACCAAATCTGGTTTAAACAGCAGCTAACAAAGAAGAATTATCAGTTTTAAAACTTGTCAAACACCAGGTATCCAAACATAGTTGTTGCTATAAATACAAAAAAGTTTTCCCTCTGTATTTTTTTTGTTCCCTGAAATAAGGTGAAGCTAAAAAATGCCACAAGCAAAAAATAAGTTCAGAAAAAAGTACCTAGAGAACTTGAAAGTAAGAGAGCATTACCTCGTAACTTATTGTGTTGTTGGGGATTGAATTTTGCCTGGAAGAACTCGAGAACTGAAGAGAAGAATAGTTTCCGTGTTTGAGGGCTTCGGCCGTTGGAAGAGCTCAACTGCCGAAGAGGCTTTATCGGCGGTGACCGGCGACCGGCGACAGTATTAACTAGCGGTTAAACCCTAACTTCCCCCGACTCTGAAAGCAACTGAGCAAAAGGCAGTCCTAAACCCTTTTCTTAATAGTAGGCCGCCTCTTGAACTAGTGACGTACCTTTCTGTTTTTTTTTTTCTTTCTTGGGAACAATAAATATATGTATAATTAAGGGAAACTTACACAAATGTCCCAAATAAATCTCAACTTACCAACATCTAGTCATTAATCATATGCTTACCAAAACAAGCCAACAAGAATTAAAAATCCAAATAATAGGGTTCTTTCTCTCAAAGAATCACATACAAAAATTACCTTCCATATTTTTAAGCGTGATTAGCAACATTGGATACACGATAGAAAGAAAATTTTATAGACGGGGTAGCAAATAAGGTGATGAAATACAAAAATCTATACAATATTTTAAAAATCTAAACAAAAAAGGAACTTTTTCAATGGATATAGTTGAAATTCGTTGAAAGTATATAGATAACTCAATATACAAAATTTGAGAAAGATTGGAGGTGATTTGGACTGGTTTTGTATCAAAATTCGTAATTAAATCGAGTTCAAAAAAGCCTTTTGCAACACATGTATCAAACATGTATCACGCATTATCTCACACACATGTATACATGGATATACATGTGATACACAATTGATACAAATTTGATACATATGTGATACACAAATGATATACATCATTTTTTTTTTATGTTTGTGAGCACATGATTTTTGCCCTATATGAGAATTACCCCCAAAAAATTTAAAATAAAATAGTTTTGCGTTCTGTGTGATTTTGAGGATTTTTTGTGTTATTTTTTCTCTTATTGTTTGCATTTGTCTGTGCGTGTTTACTTGTCAAATTAATAAAAAATACAAAAAAAAAATATGTGTTGCATTTGCATTTAGGATTTATTAGGAGTAATTGAGTTTGTTTTGCAAAGATGAAAAAATTACCAAAAAATAATGTACTTTGCATTTTTAACATTTAAGGTCTAGTTGTGTGATTTTATTATTGGTATTTAATTGTGTGTGATAATTATTATTAAGAATTAATTAGTATTTTATGTGATTTATAATTTAATTTAGAATTGTAGCTTTATTAATTAGGAAATAAGGGAAATGAAAAATAAAGAGAAAACTGGACTGGCCCGTCCAAAACTTGACCAAATCCAGGCCCAAAACACCCCTATACCCAGTCCAATGTGATCAGCCTCAGAGATGGGCGAAACGACGTAGTATGATGTTGAAACTACGTCGTTTCGTCGCCTGGGATCTCAGCCGACCATTCCTCTCAATCCAACGGTTGAGATCCCATCTCCCATACCCGTTTAAACGACCCGATCCGCTACCATCCTTCAACCCGCCCATGTCACTACCCAAACGACCCCGTTCACTTGGTAATTTGATCACAGCCGTTGGATTTTTGTAATCCAACGGCTCAGATTGATTATTTCATTTTAACTCATCAAAGACCCCCCCAAACCCCATTCACCCGTCTCATTCCCAAACCCTCTCCCCTTTCGTCTCCCTCAACAAACCAAATCCCCCCCTTCGAAACCCTAGCCGCCATCGAATCCCCTCACCAAAACCCAGCTTTCGTTATTCCGATGACCTTCAAACTTACACCCATAATGCACCTTGACCCCCTCACCCCAAATCCGGGCCCAGTTTCCTTCGAATCTCAACTGAGGTCTTCAAATATTCAATCGAAGATCAGGCCAAAAAACCTAGGTCCTCCAATGGCTACCAAACTTACACCCGTTGACCACTAAACCTCCCTCGTCCTTAATACGACATCACTTTCATTCGAATCAAGTTGGAACTGTTCGAATTTTATTTCGAGTGAACGAGCCCTAAAAGAGTGAAGACTGGAATCTATCCGAAAAGAAAAATTGAGGTTGTGACCGACCTTAGTCGTGTGTTCTCAGTCGAGAACCCTCGATTAAGGTCCGTCTCGGCTTCAGACTTTAAGTTGAACTAAAACGAATGGGAGATTGGTATGAGATTCTGAGGTATTCCTTCTCTTTTCTTTTATTTTGTTGTTGTCGTTGTTGTTGTTGTTTATCTGATTAAATTCCGTTATAGTTCACCATGTTATCAATTAGTTCTTTCTTCTCTTTCAGACCCTTTTTCTTGGTCCAGTTTCATCATTGTTTTTGTTGTTGTTATCGATTCGCATAGGTTATAATTGTTGAATCGATTAACTAGTTTCATCGATTAGTCAGTTCATGTTTGTGGTTTAGTTGTGCTCTTCGAACTATTTGATGTCAGTTATTTTATGTTTATATTCCCAGCTTCAGGGGCCCATGTTAGTTTGACTCTGTTGCCTGAATCCACTTGCATTTGAATTCATATTAGTTTTGAATTGAGTTACAATCAATCAAGAGCTTAAGGTAGAATGATGCTGAATTACTGACCAAACAAGTTGTTCAATCAATACTGAATTACTGACCCTGTTTTATGCACATTAGAGATAGAATTACCGACCTTGTTTCATGCACTTTAGAGTTAGGAAATCAGAAAGCATGGGAATTGTAGTAACTTGACAGCATGGGCTGTCAAGGCATAAACAGGCTGCCCATACTTAACTGAATTTTAAATTTAGTCTGCCCATACACTTTAAAATTAAATAATAAGGGACAGGCAGTAGTGGTCTTCAGGGAATAAGATGGGCTGATTTTCTTAATAGTTGGATGCTTTTAGGAGCTGTAAAAGGAGGTCTGTTTGGATATAAAAGAGGAGATTTTAGGACAGATAAAGGGGGGGAGATCAGTCAGTGAAAAAAGGCTGAAGGACAGTTTTTGAGGCAGTCGAAAAGAATTGAGGGAACTACTGTGAGCTAACAACTTTTGAGTGTTTAATCAGTTTTTGAGAGCTTGAGTATAGAGTGCTAGGTGACTGTTTCATCAACTCTTCGAGCAAACTTTCAGTTCACTTCCAAATCTGAAACACTTGAATAATTTGAGACTCTGTCCTGTATCTTTTGTTTAAGTGTGAATCCAGAACTGGATTTTGTTTCAAAAAACTGCATCCCATGGTTTGAGGTTGATTGGTCTTGGTCATTAAGTTTTGGTTCAAGTTGTTGCTGCATTTGTTTGAAGTCTTTCCCCTGGTCCATTGGTTACTTGTTGTTGTTGTATTACTGTTGTTGGTATCACTGATCTGTGGCTGCCGAAGCTGTTACTGCTGCTAACCTCTCCTTTTTCTATTTCAATTCAAATCCCACGTACACGTTTATGAACTCACCTTGATGTAGCTGTAAAGTGAAGTTGAAATGAAAATATTGCAAAAGTCTGGGCTCATTTGAAAGTTGTTTTGCTGTTTACAATTCAATAGATGATTAGCTGAATAAATGCGATTGATGTTAGTTAGTAGTTTTGAGTCATATAAATAATAGATACATTTGGACTATTAATTTGTACCATTTGGGACTTTTAAACTCTGTATTGTTTAAGTTGTTTCAGAATAATGGCATAACATAATTGGTCTTAGTTCAACTTTGAAATCAATAGCAATGAAAGCATGAAATCAGTAGTTCAGTGTAATACATGTTCAATTGTGGATGCTAATATGCTTTTAAAATCAGTATGTATATTCTGCGAATTGGTAATTTCATTTAGTTAGTGCAGGGTAATTTCAATAGTTTGGTTTAATTGAATCAGATTCCTTCACATGTGGAGTTGGGCTAAAATTTTGACTAAGCAGCATATTAGTATAGCATGGGTGCAAGTGCCCTTCGTTGGGCTCATCTTAGAAGCCCAATGGGTGGATCTAGTACAGAATCAGCATTTGGTTCATAGTAGTCCAATAACGAATCAATTAGGATTTTCCCTTTTATCATTAGAGACAATACAAATAGAAAATTATAGCTTGTTTCAGGATTCCCTTTAAAACAAATGAGATGAGCCTTGCCGAATAAAACACACGAACCGCGGGGCCCTCATAATGTATATATATAAAAATGCTTAGATTCTGGGATGGGCCGTTTAGCAAATTTCACGGCCTTCCCAAAATAATAGCGCGCTAGCATCTTTAGGCGCGCCTTTTAATAATTTACTTTCTTAAATTCGGGTGCACATTTATGTGACCCAAGTCCAAATCTCAACAGAGTCGAAATGTGTTAACAACCACAGGTGCATTGATTGCGACGTGGTTCGAGACGCGTTTTTACGACGTTGCAATTCTATTAAATAATGATAATAAAAGCGTTTGAAAGTTAGTAAAAGCATATAAGTTATAACATGTATTAAAATCAGATATTTAACCATTACAACAATTTAAGCGACCGTGCTAGAACCATGGGATCTAGGGGTGCCTAACACCTTCCCTCGGGTCAACAGAATTCCTTACTTAGAATTTCTTGTTCGTAGACTTCATTTGGAAAGTCGAATATTTTTCTCGAATTGGGATTCAAGATAAACCGGTGACTTGGGATACCAAAAGCCGAACCTATCCCAAGTGGTGACTCTAAATAAATAAATAATCTCATTTCGAATATTGTCACTTAAATTGGAAAAACTCCCTTATGCATTATCCCCCGGGGTAGGTGCGCAAAAAGGAGGTGTGACAGCTCTGGCGACTCTGCTGGGGATATAACCCAGAACATTTTGTTCAGGGTTCAGAATTTGAGCTTAGATAAATTGTTGTATTTGGTTATATCTGATTTTCCTACATGTTTCATGCTTAATGTGCAAAATGTTTACTGCTTTGATATTATCTGAACTGTATGTAAACGGTGCCGAAACCTTTCTCTTCTCACCTCCGGGGATGTGCTTACTGGTTGAGACTCCCTATTTTGTTAGTGTCAATACCTTGAAATAAGAAAGAGGCCGGACAAGTTACTAAGCCGGATGACCTTTTGGTTCCCGGTACGTAGCCCCCTCCTCGACTCGAGTGGTCTACTCGGGTACACAGTCTAGAACACATACCCAGGTTTTGAACTTAGAATAACGTGACTTCATGCCGGATCCCTAGTAGGAGCGCTTGTCTGCATCACGTGCATTTGACTCAGGGGACTCAACATAGGGGTTGCGTCCGTCTAGGACAGGTAACCGGAAATGAAACGACCACCATGATGCATTTTATGTGTTGCATTTATTTCGGGCCCGCATGCTGACCGTCTTTTGAACGTCGAAAATTTTGTGAAATTAAGAAAAAGAGAAAAAGAGAGAAATAACAGTGTAAAGAATTAATTGTTTAGTTTTAGAAAAACCGATGCCCAAATGCTGTCGAAACTCTGCCGAATTTTCAAAAAAAAATGAAAAAAAAATGGAAATGCGTTGTTTTTAATAGTGTGTTTTACTAAAAGCAAAGAAAAAGAAATGAGTCTTTATTTAGTTTGAAAAAATGGGTTGTTTTATTGTTTATTGAAAATGAAAAAAAAAAAAGAGTCGTTAGTTTGTCTTGTTTCAAAAATAGAAAATAGTTGGTCTTGCCACGAAAAATAAAAATAAAAAAAAAGGGTCTTGTATTTTTTTTTAAATAGTTTTTTTTAGTTTATTTCTAAAATGCAAAAAATGAAAATGAAAAAAAAAGTCTTGCTCTTTGCTTATGAAATCCCAAAAATGAAAATAAAAAAAAAAGTCTTGTTTTAAAGTAGTTCGTTAATTAGCAGAACTACGCTGGTTTGATTCTCACCGGATGTGAGATACGTAGGCAACCCTAATCGGGTCCAACCTCCCCTTTTGCGAAAAATAGCCAAAAAATATCAAATTTTAAATAAGTCGGGTAATGCCGTTCTTGTCAAAAATAGCCGAAATTCCCGAAAAGGACGCCGGAAGGCTAACTTTGCATAAACAGCCGCCTTTGGACATGTTATTGATTTTTGACCCTCACGGCCTTAAAATCTTCGTCCCCGAGGCGCTGAAAGGCTGTGTTTGCGATACCAGGTCTTTTATTATTCGAAAAACAAAAAAAGAGTCGTAAATAAGTTGAGTAAGGCCGTTTGACATAAATAGCCGAATGTTCCCGAAAGGAACACCGGAAGGCTGACCCTGCAAAAACAACCATTTTTGGTCAATTTTTGATTTTCGACCGGTTGACTCACACAGCCTTAAAATCTTTCAGGGTGCTGAAAGGCCGTGTTTGAAAATCGAGTCTTTCATTTTTGGAAAAAAATATATATAATAAAATAAAAAAAAGAGAAATAGTTAGCTTTGTTCCAAGTCGGATAAAAATTTTCTTTTTCTTTCGTGTAATTACCTTAAAAATGTGCAGGATGAGCACGATGCAAAATGTACCTTTTTTAATAATGACCAAAATCCCTTTCGAGTTGCGATTATGGTGGAATGACTTAGGCAAGGAAGGCAAGATGAAGTGAAGAAGTATCTGAAAGATCTTACGGGTTTATTAGACATCCAGCCTCGGGGAGATATTATTAGAGCACTGGTCACCTTTTGGGATTTAGCACATAATGTATTTCATTTCTCAGACTTTGAGCTCACCCCAACTTTGGAGGAAATAGCCGGGTACATCGGAAATGATGAGGCCCCGTTAAGGTTCAAATACTTGGTTGCTCCCAGGGCCGTCACTGCGCACCGGTTCTTAGATTCATTGAAGGTACCCCGGACAGTTCACAATCCAGATCTTGCAAAGGGTTTCTGCAGTTTGCGCTTCATATACGATAGATACGGCCACGTGGGCGGGTTCAATAAGCCAGACATCAAGCTATGCAGTAGAAATAACCGTCAGAAGTGGGATAAACACAGGCGGGTGGCTTTTATGATAGCTTTTTTGGGCCTTGTAGTGTTCCCAATGAAAGACGGGAATATTGATATGAAAGTAGCTGGGGTCGTCAGTACCTTGCTCACCCAAGATAAAAGCACTCTTGCGCCTATGATTGTGGCCGACATCTTCCGGGCTCTCACTGTTTGCAAAGTCGGGGTCAACTTTTTCGAGGGATGTAACTTGTTGTTACAAATGTGGATGACCGAGCATTTATGCCACCGCTCCCAGCTCTTGAGTTATGGCTCACCTGAGAAAACTTGCATGGGAGAGTTTTACACAAGAATCAAAGGGGCTAGTCTACCTGAGGGAGTCACATCGTGGATGTCATTATTCCGGACTCTCACTGCCAGCCAAATCCAGTGGACGCTCGGATGGTTGCCTGTTGAGGATATCATATATATGCCAGCAGCCAAGCCCCATTTTCTGTTGATGGGACTTAAAAGCATCCAGCCCTATGCACCATATTGGGTTTTGAGGCAACTCAGTAGGTATCAAGTAGTGCCGAAAGATAAAGATCTGAGTACCCAAGTGGTTGAAATTAGTCCTGACGGTCGGTTCCCCGAAGGAGAAGTTCGCCAGATCTGGAGCGAGTGTCAACATTTGGCGACAAACATTTGTGTATCGGATAGTGTTAAAGGGGAAGTTTCCCCTGGGTATCACGCTTGGTTCAGAGGTGACGTGTCATACGGGAGACCGGCTAAAAGACCTCATCTCAAATATTTTGCCGAGTCATCCCAGGAACAATGGGATTGGTTAGCGAAAGAAGAAGGTTACCGGGCTGAAATTGGGAAGCTGGAACAACAAGTTGAAAGTCTGAAATTCGAAAACAGTATGCAAGTTGTTGCGGATCAGGGTGAAAAGAACATATTGGACCGAGAAAATGAGGCGTTTAGGGCCCAAATCCAGCATTTGAGAATAGCCGCTGATAAACAACCGAGGAGTCGATCAGATGAACGATTGATAAAAGGCTGGAAAATGAAGTCAGGGAATGTTGGGATGAGTTGGAAAAGTCTGAGAATATCATGGCAGAGCTCAAAGCACAGTGGGCCACAAGAGCAGATGAGCGTCGCCAGTACTTGAATCAATTGAAATGGGACCACGAGAAAATTGTTGCCAATCTGAAGAGAAAGGTGGCTGCCCTTGAGGGTAAAGCAGTTAAGCAGGCTAGAGATTTTGAGATTGAAAGTGGACATTGTTACAACATGTTGGCCCAAATGGAGGTAGAAGTGCAGCAGCTGCAGAATCAGCACCTGCAGGATTCTCAGGCGTTAAAAACATGCAGTAATCAGATAAAGCGTTTACTTATAGAAAAGAAGCGAACAAGAGATAGGATTAGAGCCATTGCTCACGCCATTTTTAGGAGATGTCGGGCTTGTGAAGACATGACCCATACTACTTTTGTCTCAGCAGTGATGATCTAAGTGAAGTGGACCATGAATGAATTAGAGCAACTTGAAAGGGATTTGGAACCTAGGCCCGCGGCAAGGCCGAACGATGCCCCGCGGGCACCCATATTTGAAGCTTTAGAGTATGCATAGTTCGTGTCTGTATTTTTCCTGTTTTGGGTCTGTTGTCTGTTTGTCCATTGTCTTTACACGTCAAAGTATGTCTGTAGTGTTGGAATTTGTATTTGGTCTTAGCTTGTGCCTGCTATTTTCTTTCTGCAAAAGTGTTCTAGTTTGTAATAGTTTGTTTTAGTAATGAAAAATTAAAAATTCCAAAAAAAAAAATGTTTCTTTATTTTTCTTGCATTTATTTGTCATGAACTACGCTGGTCTGATTCATGCGGGGCCGTGATACGTAGGCAATCTTCATCAGATTCGATCATAACCTTAAATAAGAGAAAAGGTTTGTAAAGTAAAATAAAAGAATGCAAGGGAAAGATAAAAAAAGAAAAGAAAAGAAAAAGGGGAGCGTAAAGAGAAGCCGGAATGACGCATGCAACCAATGCAAAACATGTAGAAACCCACTTAACTCTATAGGTGCATCACACCCCAACGTGAGATTACCTATTTGTTATTTGTTTCAAACTAACAGTTTGCTTGCTGCTACGGCCAGGTTTTATAGAAAGGTGGTTGGTTTTGTGGTAGTCTGGCCTCACATTCATACTTTACGAGGTCGAAAGGAAGTGTTCAGCCACCCATCACAAAGTCGAAAGGAAGTGATCACACTTACTTTACAAGGTCGAAAGGGAGTGTAGAAATGTCTTCAGAAATTCCTCTACCAACGATTCCTATTTCAGAGGAGAGTTCAATCTCGGCCATCCCAACTTCCGTATCAGCTACTGCTGAGGAAAATAGAATCCTGCGTCTCCGCATGTTGGAGATGTTGGACGACTGGAACAATGGAAAAAAGCCGCTAAGTGTGATCCCTGGATTCCCCGAGCTGTTTGCTAGGACAAGTGGGACTTCCAACGTCCCCGTAAGTTATCCAACTACCCCATTCGGGTACCCTACCATTTCAGCTCACTCCGCTGGATCACCCTCTGAGTCTTATCCCCGGGTGTCAGCGACAGACATGGCTACGAACATATTCACCGCACCTCTTTGTCCAACTGCGGCACAACCCACTATACACAGGCCTAATTTTGACTCATCTTCATTCACATTCCAAGCGCCATCTTTCTCATTGGAACCTACCCAGTTTACCACCAACGCTTACCCTCAGCAGCCTCGATATGAGCTTAAGCCTGGGCATGACCAAAATCCCAGAGCACACGAGCAGGATGAGATGACTAAGAGAATGAGGAGCCTAGAACAAAGCTTAAAGAACATGCAAGGGTTGAGCGGGCAGAAGAGTGTCTCCTATGCGGATTTGTGTATGTTCCCACATGTCCATTTGCCGTCAGATTTCAAAACACCAAAATTTGAAAAGTATGATGGGCACGGCGACCCCATTGCTCATTTGAAGAAATACTGCAATCAGTTACGGGGAGCCGGTGGTAGAGAATAATTGTTAATGGCATATTTCAAGGAAAGCTTAATCGGCATTGCTTCAGAGTGGTTTATGGATCAAGACATCTCACGTTGGCATATCTGGGATGATCTTGCCCGAGACTTTATTCGACAGTTCCAATACAACAGAGACATTGCGCCGGATAGGAATTCTCTGACAAACCAAAAGAAGAAATCCTCAGAAAATTTCAGATAATACGCAATTAAGTGGCGCGAACAAGCTTCAAGAGTGAAACCTCCAATGGATGAGATAGAGATGGTCACTGTCTTCCTGCAAGCCCAAGAGCCCGATTACTTCCAGAATATGATGTCGGCCATGAGAAAGCCTTTTACAGAAGCAACTAAAATTGGGGAAATGGTAGAAAATGGTCTGAAAACGGGTAGAATCTTGAGCCAGGAAGCCATAAGAGCAACCTCCCAAGCCATCCAAGGTGGGTCCGGAGGAATAGCAAGGGGCAAGAAAAAGGAAGAGACGTCCATGGCAGCATCAGAAGCAAGAGAATATTGTAACCCCAGGCCCCGTTTTCCAGAGAGAACCCCACAACACTACTACCCCCACCAAGATGTGGCCTATGCTCCTTAGCCTTACATGGTCATGAATGCTCAACTTTATGGCCGACCACCGCAACAAGCCAACCGAAACCAAGCTCCACTTTCAAGAAATCAGCCTCTTTATCGAAACCATTATAATCCCCAACCACCCCAGAATAACTTCCGTCCTCAGGAACCGCCCAGAAGACAAACTTTCACACCCATTTGGTGAACCATATTCTACCCTATTCCCAAAGCTTGTCCGGATGGGTTTCCTGCAGCCAGTCCCTCAAACAAGACAAAATCCAGCATCGCCTGCTTACAGAGCCGGTGTCAGGTGTGCTTATCATTCGGGAGCGGAAGGGCATGATACCAATGATTGTTGGACCCTAAAAAGGGCAGTGGAGAACTTGATAGAACAAGGGAAAATAGTGTTAAGGGACGAGGAGGTCCCAAATGTGACTAACAATCCGCTGCCCGCTCACAATAATGGGCCGGTGATTGGGATGATCTGTGAGGACAAAGAGTTCGATCCCGCATTGAAAGCTATAATTGCCATTGTTGATGCCGAAAGAAAGCCTACAGCAACCCCGAAGCAAGAGAAAGGCGAAAAGAAGACTAAAACTGCCAAGGCTGAGCTCGAAAAGAAGGTTGAAACAAAGACAGAGATGAGGGTGCCTCCGAAAAATGGGGTTCTCTATATTCCACGAGGTCGCTTAGAGGAGCCACAGAGATTCGAACTGAAAAGGGGAATACCGATGTATATGCCGAAAGAAGCCTATGTGATCCGGGGGACGATTAAACTGCCTCGTCTGAATGAGCCAGTTGTTATCGGACGCGTGCCACAAAAGCCAATAACGGACCCGTCTGCGGTGCCATGGAATTATCAATGGACGTTGGTTACATACAAAGGCAAAGAAATCACAAAAGAACTTCCGGGAAATACTTCTACTGGAAAATATCCAGACATACAAGAAGTGAACAATGCCACACGGAAGCGCTTCCCACCCAAAAATCCTGTGAGCGTTGAAGAAGCAGAGGCTTTCTTCCAGAAAATGAAGATGCATGATTTTGAAGTGGTGGGTCAATTGCGCAAGTACCCTGAACAGGTGTCTATGCTATCTTTGCTAGTGAGGTCTGCCGAGCATCAAAAGATCCTACTAAAAACCTTGAATGAAGCGTATGTGCCAGCTGAGACTTCAGTCGAACAACTCGAAAGGATGGCGGAAAGGTTCTTTGCGGTTAATCAAATTTCTTTTAGTAATAACGATTTGCCTCCGGAGGGAGCGGCTCACAACAAGGCCTTACATCTGACAGTCAAATGTGAAGACTACTACGTCAAACGAGTAATGTTGGATGGGGGTTCGGGTGTTGACATTTGCCCACTCTCCACGCTGTAGAGGATGGAAATTGGGACCGGAAGGATTCGCCCCAATAATGTCTGTGTAAGAGCCTTTGATGGCATTAAGAGGGATACCCTCGGGGAAATAGACCTGATATTGATTATCGGGCCAGTGGATTTCGAAGTAACTTTCCTGGTGCTGGATATGGACAAGTCTTACAACTTTCTCCTCGGAAGACCTTGGATTCATACTGCAGGGGCTGTACCCTCCACTCTCCACCAAATGGTGAAGTTCGAATATGAAGATCGGGAAATTGTGGTCCATGGAGAAGACGAACAGTCTATTTATCGGGACCCATCCATCCCATGTCTCGAGGCAAGAGAGGGAAGTGAGCACATAGTTTATCAGGCTTTCGAAGTCGTATTGGCAGAACAATACGAAGAAGGGAGCCCTTGCCCCAACCCTTCTTGTCCAACGCTTCAATCATGGTCGCTAAAGAAATGATCCGACGGGGATTCAAACCGGTAAAAGGACTTGGAAAGTCATTGCAAGGAATAACTGAACCTATCACCTTGCCTCCCGCTAAGAAACTCTTTGGGATAGGTTTCCACCCTACTCCAAAAGATGAAGATTGGGCAAAGAAGAGAAAAAATGAGGGATGAAATTTGCCTTAACCATTGCCACGGTTGTACGAAACTTTCGTCAGACCAAAGCACGCTGAAGAAGAAGATGATGAGGCCTTTACAGCCGAAGAGATTGAGGAAATATGTGAGGTGATGAGAGAAATGCTGTACGAAACCCACATGGTTTAGCTGGGAGAAGGCACAAGCACCGCTGAGGTGCTATACATGGGCCAAATGCTAAGCTTCAAAATTGGGAGGCTACACCGTTCCCAGTCAGGCGGGAGTCCGGGTAGACTTGTCCTGCCACCTTTCCTGCATCACGAGTTATCCCAGGGTGTAACTCGGATATTTTCTTTAGTCTCCTGTTTTTAATTTCCTGAGATGTAAACCCTTTTATCTTCCCAATTCCAAGGAATAAAATCAGTATTTCATCATTTTATTTTTCTTTAT
>MU786421.1:0-67364 GCA_026770625.1 Nicotiana glauca
TTCACCTGAGGTTGCAGGTATGGGTTATTACAGCTGGTTCGGGTTTATTCCGAATGTAGACGTGAGGTTCTGATCATGTGTATGATTTCAGAAAGTGCAATGTGGTCCTACGGTTTGTGGCCTAGATGAATTATGAGATTTCAGCTATGTTGTGTTATCGGACCTATATGGGATAGGGTGACGCAGGATCACCCCGGGTGTATGCTTGGTAAGGTTATTCAGCTATTGGTTGGCTTCTAGGACAACTTTGGGTACGCTCGAGGACGAGCGTTGGTTTAAGTTAGGGAGGATATGACGACCCAACCCGTCATCTCATGAGTTACCGCTCTATTTCCCCCATTTTAGGCTTCTTCATGTTTCATTATCAGTATTTACTGTGTTAGAGTTGATTTGGATTGGTTTTGGTAGGAAATGAGACACATTGTCTCTTTTAAGAAGGCTTAAGTTGGAAGAGTCAATCGGACATTGACTTTTGGGTTAGAGGGCTCAGATGCGATTTTCGGTGATGCGGTTAGCTTCGGGAGGTGATTTGTGACTTAGGAGCGTGATCGGAATTGATTTTGGAGGTCCGGTGTAGAATTAGGCTTGAATTGGTGAAGTTAGTATTTTGGCGAATTCCGGTTGATAGGTGAGATTTTGATCCGAGGGTTGGAATGGAATTCCAAGAGTTGTTGTAGCTTCGTTAAGTGATTTTGGATATGTGTGCAAAATTTCAGGTCATTCGGACGTCGTTTGGTTGGGTTTTTGATCGAATGCGTGTTTCGGAAGTTTTTGAAGAACTTAGGCTTGGATTTAATTTGATTTGATGGTTTTAGTGCTAATCGTGGTTTTTATGATTGGAACAAGTTTGAATAATGTTTTAGGTCGTATTGGTATTTTTGGTTGAGGTCCCGGGGACCTCGGGGTGATTTCGGATGGTTAACGGGAAGTTTTGAACTTGTGAAAAGGGAAAAGTGTTGCTGCTTCTGGTATTTCCGCTTATGCGGAATTTGGACCGCAGAAGCGAGGACGCTTAAGCGATGGATAGACCGCGGAAGCGGTGTTCCGCAGAAGCGATAGTATAGCCGCAGAGGCAAAATCGCTTATGCGATGTGGCGACCGCAGAAGCGGTTTGGTTCGAGAGTGGAGGTTCCGCAAAAGCGGAAGAAAAGGCGCAGAAGCGGTCCCGCAAAAGCGGGAAGGGGACCGCATAAGCGAAAGTGCTGGACTGAATATTAAATATTTCCTCCGCGAGTTAGGTATTATTTTCCTCCATTGTTGAGCATCTTGGGAGCTTTTTGGGAGCAATTGAAGAGGGTTTCGACTGGAGTTTATTGGAGGTAAGATTTTTGAGTTAGAAACATGATTATTATGTGAAATTAACCTAGAAATTCATGGAATTAAGCCAAAAATTGATGAACTAGGGCTTGAGTTTTTGATATTTCAAATTGGAATTTGATAGGTCATTTGAGCTCGGATTTGGAAGTTCTTGGTATGTATGAACTCGTGGCGAGACGAGGAATCCAGTAATGTAAGTTTTGTAATTTTTCGAGAAGTGGGCCTGGGGCACGAATTTTGCTAGTTTCGAGATTTTTGCTATATTTCGATTGTTTTCGATTGGGTAATGTTCCCTTGGCATATTGTGATGTATTCGCTCTAATTTTGGTTAGATTCGACGCGCGTGGAGGTCGATTTGAGGGGCAAAGGCATCGCGAGCGAGTAATTTCACCGGTTCGAGGTGAGTAATGATTGTAAATGATATCTTGAGGGTTTGAAACCCCGGATTTGCACCCATAGTGCTATATTAAGGTGACTTGCATGTCGGATAGAGAGCGTGGGGTAGAGCACCGTTGGGGATTGTGACTTGGTCCGTCCCGCTTGTTGATTTTACCGCGTATTTCACTATGACTTGGGCTTATTGCCGACTGTTTGAACTCATTGTGAGCTATCATCACTGTTTTCCTCACTATTTGAAATATTATTTAAATTCAGTCCATTTAAATTACACTGTTTCATGAACTCAGCTATATCTTTACTCAACCTTGAGTTTTTAACTGATATTGAACCATTGTTTGAGCTGAGCATTATTGTTTTACTGATGCCCGAGGGGCTTATTCTTTTTTTTTTGGACTGATTGAGGCCGAGGGCCATATGTGAGGATATGTCGAGTGTATTGTGAGGAGGCTTTTAGGCCTCGAGTGTATTGTGAGGAGGCTTTCAGGCCTCGAGTGTATTGTGAGGAGGCTTTCAGGCCTCGAATGTATTATTAGGAGGCTTTCAGGCCTCGAGTGTATTGTGAAGAGGCTTTCAGGCCTCGAGTGTATTGTGAGCAGGCTTTCAGGCCTCGGATTGATATGTACATGCTTTCAGGCCTTATTGATAGCGCTTGGGCTGTAGGAGCCCCTCCGGAGTTTGCACACCCACAGTGAGCGCGATTACCCATGTGTTGTGATACTGAGCATGAGGGGCTGATACTGTTTGAGTGATGTGATACTGAGCCCGAGGGACTGATACTGTGCTGAGCGATTGATATTGAGCCCGAGGGGCTGGTACTGATTTGAGCTGTGCCCGAGGGGCGAACTTTTATGTGTTCATCTTGCATACTTATTTACCTTTTTACCTATTATACTTTGGTATTTGTGCCCGAGGGGCGGATTTTCTGTGCTTATCAACACTAATTATTTTGAAATCATTTTTGTAAGTATTGAAAATATCATTTTCAAAAGAGATTTGAACTGAGCCAAGGTATTTCTAAAGATTTCACAGATTTTACTGTTTTACTCAGAAACTTGTACCCGGCTTCTATACAGCATATTGGATGCTTTATGTGATTTCTTGCTGCTCAGTTATTATTTACTTCCATTACTCAGTGAGTTGGAGTACTCACTTTATTCCCTGCACCTCGCGTGCAGATGCATGTATTATTCACCCGGTAACGGGTTTGAGCTGGTTGAAGGTATTGCTATAGTAGCTGAGCAAGGTGACCGCCAGCGTTCGCGACACCGGACTCTGTCTTTTGATTCCAGATTTTGATTGTATATTATTGGCCCTGTAGCAGTGTTCAGACTTCTTTAGTTGCTCGTGACTTGTGACACCCCGGTCGGGCTGTGTTGGGTTGTAAATATCGATTATTATTGTCATTTAGTTGTATTTATCTAATCATTGTGTTTAATAATTTTGAAAAAGGCATTGTTGTTATGTTGGCTGGCCTTGTCCTCACGAGAGGCGCCATCACAACTAGTTAAGGAATTGGGTCGTGATAGGATCTAACTATATGAATTTTCACTAACCCAAATCATGTTTTCCATCAACTTGGAAGCGACCTATTCGAAACAACTAACAAATCAAAAAATGCAATTTCTGAAATCGTATCTTTCATGATAATAAACACATTTCTCCCCATTTCAATGGAGGAAGTGATCTTCATATGACTCCATATAATTAGTTCTCTTGCAAATTGGTTTTCTTCTTCTTCAAAGTAGTGATTATCAGCTTTGAATATGGAAGAAGAATTGAAGTAGAATAATAATAGTACAAAAATTTTGGGGTGCAAATGCGTGACACGGAAGAAGAAGAAGAAGAACGAAGAAAAAAGGGTGGGCTAATTGGTGAAATGTAATATTCAGGTTACGTACAACCTGGACTACACTGGGTAAGGGCTTCAAACGTGGGCCATTTTCTGATGGGTTGTTGGGCAAAGTGATAAGGGGTGTAATTCTCCCCTATTTTTATCCTCTTGGGAGAGAAAGAGACGGTGTTTATTGTTTTCCTTTTTAAAATCCAACCAGTACAGTACTCACGCGATACGCGGAAAACGTTGTTAAAAATTTATAATTAATTATAAATGATTAAGTGATTAAATTAAGTAAAAGTATGCATTTATAATAATGACTAAGTAACACAAGTGCATGTATAATCACATGTAATGTATTTAATAATTTTTATATATACTTGATGCTAATAAGTTTTTACCCTAATATACATAGAGTGCAAAATATCAATAAGATTAAGTGGTACTTTAATCCCTCTTGTTTCTTCTTCCAAAGAAAGCATGCGTTAAATCCTTGAATATGTGCCAATGAAGATGGTCATCGCAATACTTTAATCAAATGGTTCTCTCTTGCCTTATGACAGACTTTGAAGAAGCTCATCATGTCTCTAAAAGTACAAATTCCTTCCCTAGATAACTTGGGTTGTGAGCTTTTTAGAGTAGTTTTTGTCAAGATTGCACATTTTTCCTTTTTCTACAATTCAATATATAAATCAAGCTCTTTGAGGAGGATATAGGGAATGACATGGATACATTGGACCTTCGTCCTTGGAGGCGTTCTTCTAGAAACGGCAACCTTCTTTGGATAAGAATCATAAACTACAATAACTGGATTTCACTACAAATTACATGCTTCCTTGGCTTAGTTTTAGTTTTTACAACTCTAAGCTCAAGAAAAAGCCGAAAGCAATTAAAAATTACACAAAATTACATTTATTTTCTCTATTTTTTCATGTGAGTTCAACGTGAAAACTATATATAGTTTCACTAATAACATACCAACTCAACTGCACATCCCCAATTGATATAGAGAGAAGAGACAATGTGAAATCACATTTTTAGTTTAGAAAGGTATAACTAGAAAGTAAAGTTTAGCTCACCTTGGAGATTAGTATTTCAAGAAAATTGAAGAATCACACTGCATTGGATCTAACTATATGAATCTTCACTAACTCAAATCATGTTTTCCATCAACTTGGAAGCGACCTATTCGAAACAACTAACAAATCGAAAGATGCAATTTCTGAAATCGAATCTTTCATGATAATAAACAGATTTCTCCCCATTTCAATGGAGGAAGTGATCTTCATATGACTCTATATAATTAATTCTCTTGCAAATTGGTTTTTTTCTTCATCAAAGTAGTAATTATCAGCTTTGAATATGGAAGAAGAATTGAAGGAGAATAACAATAGTACAAAAATTTTGGGGTGCAAATGCGTGACACGGAAGAAGAAGAAGAAGAACGAAGAAAAAAGGGCGGGCTAATTGGTGAAAAGTAATTTTCAGGTTATGTACAACCTGGGCTACACCGGGTAAGGGCTTCAAACGTGGGCCATTTTCTGATGGGTTGTTGGGCCAAGTGATAAAGGGCGAAATTCTCCCCTATTTTATCCTTTTGGGAGAGAGAGAGACAATGTTTATTGTTTTCCTTTTCAAAATCCGACCAATACACTACTCGCGCTGCGCGAAAAACGTTGTTCAAAGATTATAATTGATTATAAATGATTAAGTGATTTAATTAAGTAAAAGTATGCATTTCTAATAATTACTAAGTAATACAAAAGCATGTATAATCACATATAATGTATGTTATAATTTTTTACACATATTGATGCTAATAAGTTTTTACCTAAATATACATAAAGTGCAAAATATGAGTAAGATTAAGTGCTACTTTAATCCCTCTTGCTTCTTCTTCCAAAGAAATCATGCATTAAATCCTTGAATATATGCCAAGGAACATGGTCATCGCAACACTTTAATCAAATGGTTCTCTCTTATCTTGTGATAGACTTTGAAGAAGCTCATCATGTCCCTAAAAATACAAATATCTTCCTGAGATAACTTAGTTTGTTAGCTTTTTAGAGTAGTTTTTGTCAAGATTGCACAACTTCCCCCCACCCCCATACAATTAAATATATAAATCAAGCTCTTTGAGGAGGAAAATATAGGGAATGACATGGATACAATGGACCTTCGTCCTTGGAGGCGTTCTTCTAGAAATCGCAACCTTCTTTGGATAAGAATCATAAACTACACGAACTGGATTTCACTACAAACTACATGCTTCCTTGGATCTCCTTTTTTATACTATATCACTTTTCACTACTTTTCTTTAGTAGGTGCGACTTCTTATTATGTTAATTTGATGCATAAATAGTTCAATATTCAAAGTCTCTATGTTATTGCATGATGACTAACATCATATTCAGAACCACACAACACTTTAATTCTCTCTTCCATCACCTATTGGCTATGCAATATGACTGCTATGAAGGCATTTTTCTTCCCTTTAAGTGGGGTTTTATGCCTATCTGTCCACTATCCATTAAAAAGGTAATATTAGGAAAAGGATGATGTAATATTAATTAATCACACCTATCACTATGTATCGTCCTATATAATTAGTACCTCTAGACATAAATATATTGTTGAAACAAGTGTCCTCACTATCTAAAACTATGGAATACTTCCTTTACTTACCCTTCGTTCCGCCATCAATTATCTCAACCATGACGTATTTAATATTTGAGAAATTTAGAAAGGGATGACAGACTTTTACTTAATTTTTTGCTAACATAAATTGATACATTAGGAGAAAGAAACATATATGAGTACCTCTTGTACTGGTTTATTATAGTTCTTTGGGTTCACAGATTATGTCACACCAATTTTTTTTTATATTTTTTGCTGAAGAAGAATTTGAGTTATTTCATTTTTTATATAAGAGGATGACTAAGGATAGAAACAAAGGTCAATAGATAGAAAAACTAAAAATTCTAATGTTCAAGTAAGAGCACACAAATTTAGATATTTTACCTAGCTCAAACTGCTAGCATTCAAATCAGCACCAATAATTCTTGAAGAACTGTCACGACCCGAATTTGCCACACTCGGGACTCGTGATAGCGCCTACTAGTAAAAGCTAGGCAAACCAATCAACTGAATTATTTGCCTTGCTTCCATTTTTAAATTGGTTAACAATTATAATCCAGCAGTTAATAATCAACAAAATTTAACAAGCGAAAGACTAAATTTCAACTTTTAATAATACTACTAATACCATTCCATAACCAATCTACCCAAGGCTGGTGCCACAATTTCACATACTGTCTAAGATTACTACAAATAAAGGTCTTAAAGAAATAATACAACATTGTCTCTAGAAATGCAAGAAAGAAATAGGAATAATAGGTAGAATGAGATGCCAAGGCCTGCGGACGCCTGCATGACTACCTCGGGTCGCCTGATGGACCAGAAGTAGCAACCTCACTGCCGTCCGAAATCTACAATATTGGTATCTGTACAAAAGAGTGCAGAGTGTAGTATTAACACAACCGACCCCATGTGCTGGTAAGTTCTAGCCTAACCTCGGCGAAGTAGTAATGAGGATAAGACCAGACTACCTAAATAAACCTGTGCAGTTAAATCATATGCAGCGAAACAATACAAGCAGAAATGTACAACTAAGGATGGGAGGGGGAAAACATGTTGCGGGGACATTGAATAAAAACAAAAGAACAATGAATAACTATAAGAATCACCACAGTTCAATTGAAGATAGGAAGGGGGATCATGCTGCAGGGTACACCAAGTATCAACAGAAAACCAACAATTAAATGTAGAGAAACCATAACTCAATTATCAATAAAAATCAAGAAATTCAAAGACAAGTGCACGGCATCACCCTTCGTGCTTTAACACTCTCTCACCAAAATAATGCACGACATCACCCTTCGTGCTTTAACATTTTATCACCAAAATAATACACGGCATCACCCTTCATGCTTTACACTCTTCCTCACCTAAGCAACAATCACAAGCAATTTGGTCAAGGGAATCGATAACATCACAATAAAATCAAGTAACAGTAGGAAATCAGTATGTAAGCGTAAACAACACCATAACTCAATCACCAGTAAAATCAGGAAAATCAAGGACAAGTGCACGACATCACACTTCGTGCTTTTACTCTCGTCCTCACCATAAAAATCAGTATAATTGGCACGACATCACCCTTCGTGCTTTTACCTCACATAATCACTCATATAAAGGCACAGAATGGTACATCGTGCGACACGTCATCACCCTTCGTGCTTTTACACTCTTCTTCACAAAATCATACATGGCATCACCCTTCATGCTTTAACACTCTTCCACACCCAAACAACAAACACAAATAATAAGGGCAAGGAATTAAATAGAATCACCATAAAATTCCTGCAAGGGAACAACATTAAAAGCAACAACATTCCGGAAAGGGTACAATATTAAGAGCAACAACATCCCGACAAGGGTACAATATTAAAAGCAACAACACTCCGGCAAAGGAACAATGTCATAATCCTCTTCTCTTTTTCACATTTAATTCACAACTCGATTCATAATTTGAGCCAATACTCTATAAGGTTCAATTGCCAATTACACTTTCACAAATCACTTTACCACTTGAGCCAACACTCATCACTGTTCAACTACCAATACTCTTTCCACAAACCTTGCTCAACAATAGCAATCATCACATTAAACATGAACAATACAAATAAAGTTACATTAATCATAACATAAGACTCACGGGCATGCTTGGCACCAACATATAGATACTCGTCACCATGCCTATACGTCGTACTCAACAAATAGCACATAGCAAATATGACACAACTCATAATCCCTCAAGCTAAGGTTAGACCAAACACTTACCTCTATGCCTCGAACAAAATTCAAGCCTCAACTATCGCTTTACCTCTTGATTCCGCCACCAATTCGCTCGTATCTAGCCACAAGTTACTTAATTACATCAATAAATACTAAATGAATCGATTCTGATACATAGAAATAAGTTTTCTAAAGTTTTTCCCAAGAAAAGTAAAAAATTGACCCCGGGTCCACATGGTCAAAACCCGAGGTTCGAACCAAAACCCGATTACCCATTCACTCACGAACTTAAATATATAATTTGTTTTGAAATCAAATCTCAAATCAAGGTCTAGATCCCCATAATTTGAAAAACCTAGGTTCTACCCAAACACCCAATTTCCCCCATGAAAATCATTGATTTTGAGTTGAAATCACGTGAAGAGATTTTAAGGATTGAAGAAAACTAGTAAGAAATGACTTACAATTGATTTGGAGAAGAAGTTGCATTTGAAAAATTGCCCTAGGGTGTATATGTTTTGAGAAGATATGAAAAATGGCTGAAAATGCGTCTAAGTATGGATTTACATGTCTCTGATGTCGCAATTGCGACCAGGGTTCACAAATGCGAGCCCAGAAGTATGCTAAGCTCGATTTTGCGAACAAAATGTCGCATTTGCGACCAAGACAGTTTTCAGGTCTTCTTCGCATTTGCGATAGACCTGTCGCAAATGCGAAGTCGCATTTGTGACGACTGGCCACAACATGGGACATCACATTTGCGATGAATGCTTCGCATTTGCGAGGAAGTGTTGGCCTGGGCTATTTCATATTTGTGACATAGCCTTCACATTTGCGAGCCAGACTTCCCAAATGCGAAACCTGCAGGGCTGCAACACACTAGTTCAAATTTGCAGCACTCTAAGTCCAAATTTCACCCCGTGGCCTATCCAAAACTCACCCGAGTCCTCGGGGCTCCAAACCAAACATGTATATTAGCCCAAAAACCTCACACGGACTCGCTTTGTATTATAATCACCAAAATAACATCAACGCTTAGGAATTTAAAATCTAAATCATGAAATCACTTAAGAACATCAAAATTTTAAATATGCTCAAATAAGGTCCGATTCACGTCATTTCAAGTCTATTTCTTACCAAACTTCACAAACTCAACTTAAATCACATATAAGACCTGTACCGGGCTCTGGAACCAAGATATGAGCCCGATACCATCAATTTCAAACACATTCCATTTTCAAAACTCATGCATTTTTTATAAAATAATTTTCTTTAAAAAATTTATTTCTCGGGCTAGGAACCTCGGAATGCAATTCCGGGCATACGCCCAAGTCCCATATTTTCTTACGGGCCTCCCGTGATCGTCGGAACATGGATATGGGTCCGTTTGCTCAAAAGTTTGACCGGAGTCAACTTAAATTCATTGTAAAGGCAAAATTCATTATTTTTCACAAATTTTCATATAATGGCTTTTCGGCTACGCGTCCGGACTACGCACGCAAATCAAGGTAAGGTAAAAAGGAGATTTTTAGGCCTCGAAACACTGAATTTGTTTCTAAAACAAGTGATGACTTTTTGGATCATCAAATCCTCCACCTCTAAAACAATCGTTCGTACTCGAATGGACATAAGAAGGAAGTACCTGAGTCGGGAAAAAGATGGGGATAACAGCTCTGCATATTGGACTGAGACTCCCAGGTCGATGCCTCAGCAAGCTAACCTCTCCACTGAACACGAAAAGAAGGAAAACTCTTTAATCTCAACTGACGAACCTGCCAGTCTAGAATAGCTACCGGCTCCTCCTCATAGGACAAATCCTTGTCCAACTGGATAGTCCTAAAGTCTAACACGTGGGATGGATCGTCGTGATACTTGCGAAGCATGGACACGTGAAATACTGGGTGCACGACTGATAAACTCACCGGCAACGCAAGTCTGTAAGCCACCTCTCCCACTCGATAGAATCTTAAGCAGGCCAATAAACCTAGGGCTAAGCTTGTCCTTCTTTCCAAATCTCATCACGCTCACCGACCATGAATACCAACACGAACCATATGGTCGGCCATAACTCTTTTGCCTGGAATGAGCTATATGAAGCCTATCCTGAATGATCCTAACCTTGTCCAAGGCATCCTATACTAGATCCGTACCCAACAACCGAGCCTCTCCCAGTTCAAACCATCCGATCGGAGACCGATACTGCCTACCATATAAAGCCTCACAAGGAGCCATCTGGATGCTCGACTGGTAGCTGTTATTGTAGGTGAACTCCGCTAAAGGCAAAAACTGATCCCATGGGCCTCCAAAGTCAATGACACAAGCTCGGAGCATATCCTCCAAAATCTAAATAGTCCGCTCGGACTGCCCGTCCGTCTGAGGATAAAATATTGTGCTCAACTCAACCCGTATGCCCAACTCTCGCAGAACTAATCCCTAGAAATGTGAGGTAAATTACGTACTTCGGTCCGAAATAATAGACACGGGCACACCATGAAGACGGATAATCTCCCGGATATAGATCTTGGCTAACTTCTCGGAAGAATAGGAGACTGCCACAGGAATGAAATGTGCTGACTAAGTCAGCCTATACACAATAACCCATACTGAATCGAACTTCTTCTGAGTCCGTGGGAGCCCAACACCAAAGTCCATAGTGATTCGCTCCCACTTCCACTCAGGAATCTCAATCTTCTGGAACAGACAACCAGGTCTCTGATGCTCGTACTTAACACCGAGCCACATACGCAACAATGTCCTTCTTCATTCTCCTCCACAATAATGCTACCGCAAATCCTGATACATCTTGGCGGCGCCCGGATGAATAGAGTACCGAGAACTATGGGCCTCCTCTAGAATCAACTCCCGAAGTCCATCCACATTTAGCACACAAATATGACCCTGCATCCTCAAAACTCCATTATCTCCTAGTGTGACCTGCTTGGCATCTCCGTGTTGCACCGTGTCTCTGAGGACACATAAATGAGGATCATTATACTGCCGATCTCGAATATGCTCCAATAAAGAAGAGCGATCAACTGTGCAAGCTAATATACGACTGCGCTCAGAAACATCCAACCTCACGAACTGATTAGCCAAAGCCTGGACATCCAAAGCAAGCGGCCTCTCACCGATCAAAATATACGCAAGACTGCCCATACTAGCTGACTTCCTACTCAAAGCATCAGCCACCACATTGGCCTTTCCCGGATGATATATGATGTGATATCATAGTCTTTTAACAGCTCCAACTACCTTCTCTGCCTCTAATTTAGCTCCTTCTACTTGAACAAGTATTGCAAACTCTTGTGGTTCGTGAACACCTCACATGCCACGCCATACAGTTAATGCCTCCAAATCTTCAGCGTGTGAACAATGGCTGCTAACTCCAAATCATGGACTGGATAGTTCTTCTCATGAACCTTCAATAGACGTGAAGCATAAGCAGTGACTTTGCCATTCTGCATCAACACCACATCAAGCCCAATACGAGATGCATCACAATAAACTGTATATGGGCCTAAACCTGTGGGCAAAACTAACACGGGTGCCGTAGTCAAAGCTGTCTTGAGCTTCTGGAAGCTCGCGTCGCACTCATCTGACCACCTAAACTAGGCACCTTTCTGGGTCAACCTAGTCATCAGGGCTGCAATAGATGAAAACCCCTCAACGAACCATCGATAGTAGCCAAGAAACTCCAGATCTCAGTAGCTGATGTGGGTCGAGGCCAGTTCTTGACTGCCTCTATCTTCTTTGGATCTACTTGAATACCCTCTGCTGGAACCACATGACCCAACAAAACAACTGAACTCAACTAGAACTCATACTTTGAAAACTTAGCTTACAGATGACTATCTCTTAGAGTCTGAAGAACCACTCTCAGATGCTGCTCATGCTCCTCCCGGCTGCGGGAATAAATCAAAATATCGTCAATGAAGACTATCACGAATAAATCCAAGTAAGGCCTAAACACTTGGTTCATCAAATCCATGAAAGCTGCTGGAGCATTCGTTAACCCGAACAACATCACCAAGTACTCATAATGCATGTATCGAGTGCAGAAAGATGTCTTAGAGACATCGAATTCCTAATCCTCAACTAATGGTAGCCAGAGCTCAAGTCGATCTTAGAAAACACTTGGGCACCCTCAAGCTGGTCGAACAAATCATCAATCCTCGGCAGTGGATACTTATTCTTGATTGTGACCTTGTTCAATTGCCGGTAATCTATACACATTCTCATCGATCCGTCCTTCTTCTTGACAAACAACACCGGTGCACCCCATGGCGAGACATTAGGCCTAATAAAGCCCTTATCAAGCAAGTCTTGCAACTTCTCCTTCAACTCTTTCAACTCAGGTGGGGCCATACGATACGGCGAAATAGAAATGGGCTGAGTGCCAAAGCCAGATCAATGCAAAAGTCAATATCCATGTAGGGTGGCATACCCGGTAGGTCTGAAGGAAATACCTCAGGAAACTCACGAACAATGGGCACAAAATCAATAAAAGGAACCTCGACACTAGAATCACAAACATATGCCTAATAGGACAAACACCCCTTCTCAACAATTCGCCGAGCCTTCATATATGAGATAACGGTAGGGGTAGAACGACTAGGAGTCTCTATACACTCTAAACGAGGTAGACTCGGTAAGTCTAAGGTCATAGTCTTGGCATGATAAGGTGATAACTAGTCCATCCCAATATGACATCAAAATCAACCATGTCCAATAGTAATAAGGCTACTCGGGTCTCAAGACCCCCAATTACAACCATGCAAGAATGATGAACATGATCTACCATAGTAGAATCACCCACCGGTGTAGACATATAAATGGGAGCACTCAAAGAATCACTAGGCATAACCAGATACGGCGAACAATAAGATGACACATAAGAGTGTGTAGACCTTGGATCAAATAGCACTGAATCATCTCTACTACAAACCAGAACAGTACCTATGATAACTGCATCGGAAGCCTTAGCCTCAAGCCTGGCTAGAAGAGCATAACATCGGGGCTAGGCCCTACCACTCTGAACTACATCTATGGGGTAGCCTACTGCTGGCTTGCCTCCATATCTAGAGGCCTGACCTCCACCTCTAATACCTCTACTTCCACCTCTAGAACCTCTAACTCTACTTCTAGATGGCTGAGCGGGCTGTGGAACACTCGGTGCGTGAACCATGGCACGGGAACCCTGATGCTCAGAGCTGCTTAATGCCCGAGGGCAAAAAATCTAGCAATGAGACCCATTTCACCATAAGTATAACAAGCCCTCGGCTTCTGAGACTGCTAACCCAGACAGCCTGAATGAGTCCCTCAATGAACCTCCTCTCTCTCTCTCTCTCTCTCTCTCTCTCTCTCTCTCTCAGTAGAAAGAAACTTCTCCAAAAACAGCTAAGAAATCTGATCCCAAGTCAAAGCTGGTGACCCAACTGGTCTAGCCAAACGAACATCTCTCTACCAAGTCTCTGAAGGCATAGCTGATTTATCACCGGTCTGTGATGCTGCTCGCTGAAGAAGCGGTACGTGACCTTGCTATTCGCAAAGGAACAAAAGTGGAAGTTCAACTAGCATTGAGAAATCAAGTCGCACGACAGGAAAGAATAGATATGAAGTTCTTCTTAACTCTGTAGCTTCTAGGGATAAATATAGACGTCTCTGTACCGATCCCTCAGACTCTACTAAGCTTGTCTGTGAGTTATGAGACCTATGTAACCTAGAGCTCTGATACCAACTTGTCAAGACCCGAATTTTCCACCCTTGGGAGTCGTGATGGCGCATACTAGTGAAAGCTAGGCAAGCAAATCAACTGAATTATTTGACTTGCTTCCATTTTTAAATTCATTAACAATTATAATCCAACATTTAATAATCAACTATCACACCCTCTTTTTCTCGCAAAATCGGGTGTATGACATTTGGAGGGATAACTCATTCCTTTTGGGAACTGGGTTTGCATTTGAAGAGTCGCCACCTAATGATTAGGGTGCATTAAGACACCAGAAGAGTTTGATTTGGATAACCAGAGACAGGGTAAGGGCTCGAAATTATTTTAAGAGGAAGGTGTTAGCCACCCTTCAGAATCCACTAGTGTGGTTTCCGGCCAGACAATTATTGTGAATTGAGGTGCAATTAACATATAGGCAGATAAGGCTCAAATAAGAGGTGATTTCAACATATAATGGTCTGAAAGAACAATTAGAAAAGCTTATTTTTAATGCTGAAAAAAATGAAGAATAAAGGGGGGGGGGGGTCCTAATTTTATTAAAAATATGGATCACCCCATACAAGGTCTGGTAATCACTCCTCAATGAGGGGCTACACGTGACATTATCGTGTAGTCATCATATCCATATCTACTCATCCCACCCCGTTAAGGTATTTAAAGCACAGATTGGTATCGATTACTTATTGCATGCTATTACCCATCCCACTCCTATCAGTCTCGGAGGCACTTAGGACTACAAATCCTAAAAAGGGAAGGATATTAGGATTATTTGGAGTTTCAAAGGTAAAAACTCTATGGCGACATACAAAAACACATATTGCATATTTTGGGAGAAAACATAGAAACAAACAAAGGCTCATATATACCTCCTTAAACAAAGAAAGTATATAATTAGCATGACTTGAACATACTGTTTAGGTCTAATTAAAATACCAAAGACAAGGGAGTTTAAATGTTGAGGCAGTTTGGTTTATTACATAACTCAGATAAGAAGCCCGAATCAGGCCTGCCTGCTGGTTGTAATCATTAATAGAAACAAATTCAATTTACAGTTATTACTCTAAGGCTTGCCTAAGTGTTAAGACGGGGTCTTATAGACATGATATCTACTGAATTTAGAAGGCGATGAGATAGTAAGGCTCGAAATAAATTATTTGAAGTCCTACATGCATACTTATTAAACTGGTTAAGCGAGGGACTTAGATTATTAAAAGAGATGCAGAATATACAAAATTAAATAAGTTGATTACAGAGTCTACATGTTATAGCATCTACTCTTACTGATTTTATATCTAACATTGACTGTGAATAAAAATGAATCAGAATTGCTCGAGGATCCCTATAGGCATGACTTCTATGCATTACTGATTTTACATGTGGTGCCTAATTGCAACAACCTTATAGACATAATTTCCAAGTGCGAAAACTTGTTTTAAACCTTATAGACATGGTATCTAAATGCAGAAACTCGTTTAAACCTTATAGTCATGGTATCTAAGTGTAATTTGAATTATGCAGAATTGAGATATTCCTATAGGCATGATTTCTAGGTGAAGTTTGAATATGCAGAAGTTAAAACATCCTATAGGCATGATTTCTAGTTGAAATTTGAATATGCAGAAGTTAAAACACTATATAGGCACGATTCTACCATTGCATGCATAGTTACCCACCCTTTTTCCACTAGCCATCCCCAAATGTTTATTACAACTTTTTACAAACCAAAATAATAAATTACATCAGAGAAGTACAAAGAAAAGTACAACCAGAGGAAGCTTGATTCTTGACTTCCTCTCTGAGTTATGAGATAGACCAACTCAAAGACCATTGATCCAAAGCCTTTCTCCAATTTGAGTGTGTCAGAGTTCCCTAAGAGCCTCAATGGGACTTAGGGCAGTGCTCACACCCAAATTGTATAACCAGAATAAGGACAAGTGCAGTGTGGAAGTGACAGCCCTCAAGTGTCCAAGATTAGAGGGAGCTCAAATGGTCCCAAAGCAAGGCTCACAAGAAGGGGGCGGAACTTAAGTCTAAGAGAGAGTGAAAGTGAAGAAATAAAGCTTTAAGAACTAAGGAAGTAAAGAAGAGGGAAAGAGGTGCTGGGAAATAGCCATAAACAAGTTGATAATTTCATATAAAGGGGTTCAGGGGTTAGGAAATTTCCAAAGAGCCTATCTACTTAGGCATTAGTTAATTTTGGGCATGCACAACAATATGGAGTGTTGTTATGCTTACAAAATAAACCAGAATGCACAACATATAATGGTAACATAGAGGTTATGATCCTAGGGGAATCAAATTTGAGTCATAGACATCAATACTTAATACTGTCATGCCTCAAACAAGCCATCGGTATCAAACACATTGGGGTAGGGGTTTAGGATACATAATAGATTCAGAACAGGCAGAATGGAATTACAACATGCTTAGAATAAATTACTGAATTAAACACAAGCAGTAAGCAGACAGGAAAACAAAAGTATTAAGTAAACATATTGTTGGGATGCTGAAATCTTAATCAGGACATACCAGTTCAAAGAAGCAAAAATATAGTAAAAGCAGGTAGCAGGACTTTGAAGACATGCCATAGTACGAGTAGCAAAAGAGAATATTTTGAGTATGAGTGTAAGTTCTGAAACTAAGAGTGTTCGTGTCCTTGTGTTAATGAAAGAGTAAGGTATTTATAGTTTGAAAGCAGGTAGAAAATAAGGCAAGAATCATAGTTCAACATCAATTATGGAACTATGTACTAATTAAAATCAAATCAGTATTAATGACTTCTTTTAATTAAGGAGTTAAAATCAAACGGTAATGGGCAGAAAATATTTAAGGAAAGAAATCAAGTAGAGCATCATGTACAGGATAGACAATTAGGGGTAAGTACATAGAGGTTAATTAAGGGAAGAATCTTTGAAATATTCGGTTAACCAAATAAGGTAAGAAACACAACAAGTTTGCAGAATATGGAGACAATCAGCATATAGTAAATCAAGGAGTCAGGGATTCGAAATTACTGATTTATGGAGAATGACATGGGCTCCCATGAATAAAAAAATAAACCAAGTTAAAGATAAGAGAATCGAAAGTCCAAAGGGAAGTTTTCAAATCAATCCAAGAAATACGAAAATCAGTAAAACAAGGAAATAATCAATTACTTAACACACAAGTGCAATCAAAGTTACACAAGGAGTGGTTTGAAATAAGTCCATAATCTAAGGTCCTTTTAGAGGGAATTTAGCATATAAAAGAGTGCATAAAGATTAGACATGCGAGCTTAAACTATGGCAAAGAGAAGTAGCATAATTACAAAGTCAGTAGACATTGAAACATGGTAGTCACATAGGTCAACTTAGTAATAGGGAAAAGAGGGTATTAGAAGCATACAAAAGGGTCAAGGAAAAAGGACTTTCTGAAAAATATAGTCAAGGTTCAATGATTGCAAGAAATCAAATCGCATAGAGAAACAAAAGTTGAAACAAAAAGGTTTCAAATCCAGTCGAGTAACTTCAAACAGGTGAAATAGCTTCAGAAGCTTGAATAAGCCCCAAATAAATTAGGGTTTTGAAACCAATCAAATTCAGGGATGATGAACAAGTAAATCTCAAAACAAATAGTCTCAGGACTCAAATGAACCCAGAACTTTAGGGTTTTCACCATCAATCGAGTCTAGAGATGGGAAACAAACAATCGAACAAATACTAACACGAAAATATATTAAAAACCCTAAAAAAAACTAAGACTCTTGACATGCAAACTCCAGTAGAAGAAAAACATAAGGAAACACAATAGAATATGTCAAAAAATCAGAGTAAGCTTAGAAATAACTTAACAAAACCTAACTCTGAAAAGATAAAGGGGTTTTGAAGGCAAAGTTTTGAAAGACACTTTGAGAAAAACGTTTAGAAGTCGAGAGTGAACACAGATCTAAAATAGATTTAAAAGAAATTGAAAGAACCTCAAAGGTTTCATATGAAACCCAGATGGTGATAAAGGCTTGGACAATCACCGATCTATGCAGGAGAAGTGAAGAATCAGGCTCCGTCGTCTGAATATGCTGATGGAGACTTCTCATGGATGGACGCGATATTTAGGACGGGGTGAATGGTTAACGTCTGATAGGGCTGCGGGAACAAGAGCGGGATCGCTTCTACCGAGATGGCCGTTGCTCACGGGTTTACCTGCAAATAAGCAATACAATTAGTGCATAAATTTAAACGTGATGCAAATTCCCGTCGGACCATGAATGTTGTCTTTGGACGGTTAGGATGACGTCCTTAGACCATTATGTCCTGGTCCAAGAAGCATATAATAATAAAGGATTCGCAGGTCATGAAATGATGCTCTCGGGCTATGAGAATGATGCCTCCGAACCATGATACCTTTAAATAATGATATGCAAAAGATTAAAGGGATCCTCAAGCCATAACATGGTATTCTCGGGCTATGCAAATGGTGCCTCTGAACATTGACGTCCTCAGATAATTTGGCAATCTTTCAGCCCAAGAGATGCAGTGTTGGGCGATCTTTCAGCCTATGAGATGTAATAGGTGGCGATCTTTCAACCATGCAAATATAAATGAAGTGGTGATCTTTCAGACATGCAAGCGTAAATAAGGTGGCGATCTTTCAGCCATGCAAATGTAAATGAAGTGGCGATCATTCAGCCATGCGAGCATAAATAAGGTGGCAATTTTTCAGTCATGCAAGCGTAAATAAAGTTGCGATCTTTCAGCCATGCAAGCGTGAATAAGGTGGCGATCTTTCAGCCATGCAAGAGTAAATAAGGTGGCGATCATTCAGCCATGCAAATGTAAATATGGTGGTGATCTTTTAGCCATGAAAACATAAATAAGGTGGCGATCTTTCAGTCGTGCAGATGCAGATGGATACAATGTTTAGTCTCGGAAGACAGAATGGTAGCCTTGTGCAATGCAGAAAAATGTAGATGGAGATAATTTTTAGTCTTGGAAGGCAGAATGGTAGCCTTATGCAATGCAAAAATGCAGATGGAGACAATGTTTAGTCTCGGAAGGCAGAATGATAGCCTTATGCAATGCAAAAATACAAATAAAATGGCAAATGGTAATAGAGTTTTCTTAGCTGATAGCAGGTTGTGATATTGTGACTGCTGGGGGCATTGCGATATAGGGAATTTCACCGGTGTGCGTGGATAGCAAATGCTGGTAAATGCAACAATTCTGAGAGTTGTATTCGCGAACAATGTTTGTCTCGTGAGCGTATAGTAAGCCAGATGCTCTCACAATCCAGGTGTCTGCATTCAAAGAAAAATCATGAGTTTTATAGAGGGGAAGGTTAGTTCGCATCCCCACTAGCTCTGCTTGACTTGTTCGGCTTTGATCTGGTGATACGGTATGTATCATTGGGGGTAGCATTGCTGAACAAGGCGATTTCGATAATAAACATGCATGAATTTGTAAAAATATGACATAAGTATATATTTAAGAAACAACTTTTAGATGAACCGACGATTGTGACGTGGCTCAAGACATTGCAACCTCTCTTGCTATGGAATTTTGAGGTTCCTCCTCAAAATGCTGCCCCAGTTTAACGGGTTGATGCTTTTGACGGCTGCTTGTGATGAGCGGCTGAAATTACTTCAGAACTTTGAAGATCCTCCTCAAAATTTTGCCCCAGTTTCCAATTGCCGGGGGAAATGAAAATTTTATTTAATTGTGACCGAACCCACTAGGCTGCTTACATATCCCCTCTTACACGGGAATCGGGTCAAACGTAGTTCAATTTTTGACCTTTGATGGATCCGGTTCTATTCCTCAGCGACTCACAATAAACCCAAACAATTTTCCTACGGGAACCCCAAATGCACACTTTGCGGGATTCAGTTTCAGGTTGTACCTTCGCAATATATTGAAAAACTTTCTCAAATCTTCCATGTGATCAGTGGCCTTCTTGGACTTGATGATAACATCATCTACGTACATCTCGATCTCTTTGTGTATCATATCATGAAAAATGGTATTCATAGCCCTCATGTAGGTGGCCCTTGCATTCTTTAACCCAAACGACATCATCTTGTAGCAGTACATTCCCCACAGCGTAATGAAAGCCGTTTTCTCAGCATCTTCTTCATCCATCCAAATCTGATAGTAACCAGTGAAACAATCCACGAATGATTGCAATTCATGCTTGGCACAATTATCGATCAGGATGTGTATGTTTGGTAAAGGAAAGTCGTCTTTCGGACTGGCCCATTTGAGATCCCGGTAGTCGACATAGACTCTAACCTTCTCATCCTTTTTTGGTACTGGCACAATGATGGCTAACCATGTCGGGTATTCCACTACCCTAAGGACCTTGGCTTTGACCTGCTTGGTGATTTCTTCCTTGATTTTCAAACTCATATCAAGTTTGAACTTTCTGAGCTTTTGCTTTACCGGCAGTCATGTTGGATCAGTTAGTAGTTTGTGAGCCACAATAGACGTGCTCAAGCCCGTCATGTCGTCATACGACCAGGCGAATATGTCCTCGTATTCTCTTAGAAATTCTGTGTATTTCTTCTTTTCTGATCACGATAAGTGAACGCTGATTCGTGTTTCTTTGACATTATCTTCATCCCCCAGATTAACAATTTTCATCTCGTCCAGGTTGGACTTAGGTCGATTTTCAAAGTTCTCAACTTCTTTAACAATTTCTTCAGGTATGTCATCTTCTTCTGAATCTATGTCTGTTTGTTGCGTTGTCTCATTGCATGTCACAGTCATTGATTCATCAAGATAAGTAATAGTAATGTTGTATAAGTAAAGTAATGAGAGAAAATAATAAGAGTGTTGATTTATAAGGAAAATATAAATGCTTTAATAAATTCCATAACTGTTTTGAACATTGAAGATCTTATTGCGGAAAACTAAAAATGTGAAAGAAAAAAAATTAACTAGTAACAATAAAAGAAAGTGCATGATGCTTGTTCAACCTTATTACCCTGAGGCTCGCCGGACTCTGGTGGTTTTGATGATCTAGTTATTGAGACGTACTCCTCTGCTTACGGCCTGTATGGAAGGGCCTTCCTCCCCCTCCTCCAAGAGAATGGCGCAACAATCCATATCATCGTCTTCTTAGGAACAAATTCATCACTGCTGCCAATGCTTCCTCTTCTTCTAACCCGTAGATAACATCGACCAGTTGGAAAGTCTGTATCAAGCATGGTATTGGCTGCTCCAATGGACAGTAAGGAACGAGCCATGGTGGCGACCAGTTGTTGAATTCCTCTCAGGTATACTCATATCTCAGACCGAAGGTGGTGCCATGTTTCTTGAGTTTTATAGGCAGCGATTCCTTTGAGGTTCTTTCCAAGCCCCTTGCCAGGTTCGTATCCACTCCAGTTCAATATGCTCTCAGTTTTGTTGTCCCACCATTTGTCCTTGTCAACGGCATTGACTCGCTCGATATGGTAATAGGTCTCCTGATCGCTGCCAACTCTGCACTACTAAAAAGTAGCAAGAGAGGGTCGCAATAGCTTTTACCCTATTTTGGGTCGGGTTCGATATCCACATAGAGCTAGAATTAGAATCGAGTATCTATCTAGTTTAGGATTGCGTATGTGCTCTTAATTTCTCTTCTATTCATTTTGGGATTTTCTTTATAATTCTACATTTATCAAACTACAAATTTTAAATTAAACTAAGAGTTGGAGATTGCAAGTTGTATCTAATGGTTTAAAAGGGCACTAGGGTAGTGACTTCCACCTAGGTGGTCAATTGATGGGTACTTGAGTCTATGGCATCTTTGACATATTTGGGGAATATGATATAACTGTTGCACTAATTTACCCATTCTACACCTCTCAGTGGTTCAAGTGATTTTGCCCAATTGACTCTCTCAAGACCAATTGGGTATGCAAATTTGCACAAGCAACTAAGGTTCAAGTCGGGTATTACTCTCTCGAGGTTTAACCCTTTAATTGAGGCTATCAATCTCTTGAGTACGCCACAATTCCTTGTTGGATCAATTTCGGAGACTTAGACTCTCTTTCTAAAAAAGAACCCTAGTTAACTAAACACAAATAGTATTTGCAACCACTAATTCAGTAATTTAACCATGAAATTGACCCAAATATCAAACACCCATAGTCAATTTAGCCCTAAAATGCAAGACCCATCAATTACCCACACTAGGGTTGAGCCAAAACCCTATCTATGGGGTCTAGCTACTCATATTCAAAGAAGAAAATAAAGAAATAGAAGAAGATAAACACATATTAATTAATTACTAAGCTAAATACAAAGATTTAATGATGAAAAGCAAGTAAAAATACCCAAAATGGCTAAGAAAAGTCGACCCACGAGCGCAACTGATGTATTACAATATCTGATCCCCTAAAAATGGAAAAAGAATCTATTTACACTAAGCAAAAAAATATGGACAAAAATGCCCCTGCGGGGCTAGTGCGGACCGCACAAAATCGACCGCGGTCTGCACTGGCCTTTGGCCTTCAAAATTTCCCTCTCTGAACGTGGGCTCCGCGGACCGCACAGAATGGACTGCGGCCGCGGAGGCTTCTAGTGCGGTCCGCACAAAGTTGACCGCAGAGGCTTGAAACTTGAAAATGCAACCTCTCTGAATCTTGGCACCGCGGACCGCAGAGAATGGACTGTGGCCGCGTTGCCTCTTGTGCGGATCGCACAAAACTTAGTGCGGCTGCACTGCCTTTAAACTTGAATCCTACCTCTCTGAATCTCCTAGTGCGGACCGCACAAAATGGTGTGCGGCCGCACTAGGCCTGTTCTGCCTGAGCTTGCCTTGTCTTTGGCACTTGTGTAAGTTTTACTCCTTTTAAGACGATCTTTGATATTTTGTCACTTTGCTGATCAAACCTGCAATCAAGCACAACTTGTGAGCCTTTTGGGATTATTTTGTATGAATATTTAATCAAAGCATAGGCAAGAAGGAGTATAAAATACGTCAAAATCTCTAGTTATCAACTCCCCCAAGCTTAATCTTTTACTTGTCCTCAAGAAAAAAAAATAAGACCCACCCCTTAAGGGAAAATCCAAGAAATTTTCAGCTGTCCTAAAGCAACCTCAACTAACATCAATTGAGACTAACAATTGCCCTCAATACAAATGAACCATTAATAATATTTACTCTTTGAACAACCATGGATAAGGTGCAAGCTATCATTTGGATCAAGGAAAACCTATAATCATGTCTCAAGTCCAAATTCACCTAGGATTTCGCCTCAACAAACATTCAGGGCAAGTTCTAGACCAATGGCTTAGGACTTTGACTTGCCATTCAATTACTCACCACACAAGCTAAGGGATTGCTAAAGACATAGAGTCGGGGGCCCACAACGACCTTAGATACGCTTGCCATTCAATTACTCACCACACAATCTAAGGGATTGCTAAAGACATAGAGTCGGGGGCCCACAACGACCTTAGATACGATTTGAGTACACGATGGTCCTGAAAAACTACTTGATGATTATAGGCCAACACAAAAGTCTCAAGGTCATGACTTTCACCATCCTAAACACAACAATTTTTTTTTGACCATAAGATCAAAGGCAAATGTACTAGGCCCAAGTGAAGCTTTGCTTGAGGCACCCTTAACTACTAACTACTAAAAACAAAAAAGAAAAAGAAAAACGGACTCAAACTCTTAAGAAGGTTGTCACGCCATCCATCATTGGGAAGAGCCACATGGTTCACACAACACTCCACCTTTAGAAAGAACCGTGGCATTAAGAAAACCAAAGGCTTATTGCAAACTCTGAAAATAAAAAGCTACGAATGACAAATAAGAAGCTAAAAATAAAAAAATTTGCGAAAAATAGAATGAATATATACAGGAGGGGATTTTAATATACAATGTATGGGATGAATATATACAATGAGATATAACTTTATGTACAGACCCAAAGTGAAATCAAAATGTGATAAATGTAACAAAATATCAGAATTATATACAGACCAAAGATAAAAAGATAAAGGAAACATAAAAATGTTAAATATATACAATCATCCAAAATGTAGGGCCTACCCCTCAAATGAAAGTTGGCATTATCCCCAAAGCCAGCTAGTCCAAATAAAGCATGAAAAGATAAGAGGGAAAGGATATAGAAGACTCCTTAAGTCCCGTCTGTCTGCATAGGGTCATGTGTGGTCCTTGGGTCCTCTGTGTGCTCGCGAACCTCAGACTGGTCCCCGGTGGCCTGTTGCTCTGCTACTGGGACCTAGGCCGAGACCTGGACAGGCTCTGGAACTGGTATATCTTGTGGATGACTGGAGGAAGTCCCCGGTGGACCGCCAACTGGATGATAGCATCATCAGCTCTAGGAATCCTCCCCCTCCTCTTCGGAGGCCTCTATGACTACTCCGTCTATGGATGAGTTGCTGGAACTGGGTCCTCGAGCAATAAGTCTAAAGGCAGGTGATCTGCCTTCAGTCTTTCAACATCTGCACGCAGCTTCTTCATGGACTCCTTGGAGGCCCGTGTCTATCTCAGTTTCTTATGCTCATTAGCAAGCTCTTTTAGAGCCTTGCTATGTGAATCAACTGTCTTTGAGAGCGCTGCCTGAGTGTCGAGGATGTTTTTCTAGTCGTCAAGTATATCCTTGAGCACATCCTCTATCGACTGTGGAACCTGTGGAGCTGGAGGTGCCGACTGAGCCTCTACATGAGGCAGTCTGCATCCAGTTATTTATGCTAAAAAGTGCCTGGCTCAGTCGGTGGGCAGTAATAGGATGGGCCCGGGAAGATGGAATCTCCGGGCTTGCTGATGTGGATGGACCGGCAGGAGTGGTTGTGGATGCGGAAGGACTAGGAGGGACATCTATGTAAGTGGAGGTAGGCTCAACAGGGGCTACTACCACAACTGGCTCTTCAGACTGGCCAGTTGGGGCTTTGAAGTTCTTGGTTTTGGGGTTGTCATCCCCTTGCATGTTGTACCAGAAAAATGGGACTTTCACCTTTACCTTGATGTCATAGGGCCTCTCGTCCACCTTCAAGTCCCTGAAGTACATTGTGAGGGCACTGGGGAAGGGATAGTTCCGGTCATGCTCCGCACCCACGATAGAGATAATCCTCGACATCACATTCTCCATATTGATGGGGTACCCTACCATAATGGAAGCCACTAACACAGCCCAGGAAATAGGAAGGGTATTGTCAGGTGTGGTGGGGTTCAACAGGCTACACACAAAAGTCTCCCATCACCGTGCTTCAAAATTTAAAGTCAGTATCAAGATCTTGACTCCAGCAGTCAACCAGTTGGGGGTGGTACCTGGGATTGCCAGGTACTGTGCTAGCCAGGGACGAACCTCCTCACCCATTTCCAACTTGGCCATGTACAGGGTCTCATCCTCCTCATTGAGGCCACGGTATTCGTTGAGGTACCTTCAAATAACACTGTAATATTTCGAACCTTGGTCACTTTGGAGCCCTTTTTTATGTGGGCTACATTGCAGTAAAATTCTTTGCCCATGTGTTCGTTGGCATCCACACACTCCTGTAGAAAATGCTCCTAGCCTGCTCTATCCTAAACTGTCTTTGCACATTGGGGTTGTGGGGTAATAGGTCTCTATCAATTAAGCTCCTCTCCAGAATCAACTTTCTCACCGGCCACCACTCCCTAAATTTGTGGTACGCCACCTTACTCACAAACCTATCTCGCCAAACCCTCGGCTTCCTCGTTCTATCAACACCCCAACCGTTGGTTCTCCTCCTTTTTCCACATCCTCATCTCTCCCTACTTCTTCCTCACCTCCTTCTCCACCCTCACCGGATAATGAAACCGTGGGGGAGGTAGAGTATTCCTCACTACTTGTTGCTACGCCCTCAGACGACCCAGAAGAAACATGTGTTAGTGCTTGGGCAGTGGGTGAGGGTGGAGGAGTAGTATCTATCAATCTAAATATTCCCGACTAGTCAGGCATGTACTCTGGCACAGAGTCTGTGGAGATCTCCCGGGAGGGCTCGTACTCATTCCCCGACTGATCTCCTGCTCTGTCAGCAGATTTTATTAACTTTCTTGTTCTTTTTATGTTTTCCCGAACTTGGGGAGTGAGTTTAATAATCTTCTGCTTCCCTCCCCGAGAGGATTCACCTCTGCCGGGTTGTTTTGAGCCATTTCCTCGTTGTTTTACCATTGTCTGCAAACACAGTTCAAATAACTTGTTAGTATCAGTGGTCTCAGATAAAACGGTGTCGCAGAACAGAATGAAATTATTACAGACATGTTTCATAAGTTGCCTAGTGCGGATCCTACTAAATCAACCGCGGTCTGCACAGGTGTGGGTTTCAGAAACACATCCTCTGTATCTAGGCAGTGCGGACCGTACAAAATGTACCGCGGTCCACACAAAATATAGTGCGACTGCACTGCCCGTGGTTCAAAATTCTCAGAATCCATTAGTGAGGTCTGCATAAAATGGTAGTGCGGACCGTACAAAATTGACTGCGGTCCACATTGAGTGCCCAGTTTTGGCACTAAATTAGGGTTTCAAGAAAAGATTTTAAGCTCAATTGATTACCTAAGTGATGTCCCTATAGCATTTCCAAGTTCATTAAACTAACAAAGTCCACATGAATCAAAATTTAAACTAACCTAACCTAGAAATTGAAGAAAATACGGGAGGGAGAAGAACTAAGAGCTAAGAAAAACAAAAATTAAACAGGTAAAAGGAAGATTATGGTACCAGATAATGAGATGAAGTGAAGCAAATAAGTTCCAACAATTAATTACGAGCAAGCAAAGGGTGATGAATAGTGATTATAATCTCTGAGATTCAAAGTTTCGAAAATGGCAAAAAGAGGCCCTCAGAGACTATTTATAGAAAAGCCCCTGGGGCCTATTCTCACCTACCAGTACGGACCGCACAAAATAGACCGTGGTCCGTACTAGCCTGTTTTGTCCCAGTTCACCCTAGCAACCCATTGCGGTCTGTACAAAATGGACCGCGACCACAGTGGTCCACCGTAGACCGCACACAATGCAGCGCGACCACGGTGGCAAACTTCATAGAGTTATCACATCACCCCGCACAAGTGCGGTCCACACAAAATGATAGTGCGGCCGTACTGGAAACTTCAGAGACCTGTGCATTTTTTCAATTATGTCCTGCTGTGCATCAACTCAATCCAGTAACATCTTACAACCAGTTAGCCCAAAAATCAATCCTATACTACAAAGAATATCAAAGAAAACAAGAAGAAAAACATATGGGTTGCCTCCCAAGAAGCGCCTGATTTAACGTCGCGGCACGACGCAAGTTACCATCACATCATTTGAAATAAAGAAGTGCCACCACGTGGCTGTCATCAATCTTCCCAAGATAATGCTTGACCCGGCGCCCATTCACTCTAAAAACTTCACCATTTTTGTTCTTTAAATCAATAGCATCAAATGGGATCACATACACTACTTCAAACGACCCACTCCATTTTGACTTGAGCTTTCCCGAGAATAACCGTAGCCTAGAGTTGAATAAGAGAACCAAATCTCCCACCTTGAATTCTTTGCCCTGAGTATACTTGTCGTGAAGGTATTTCATTTTATCTTTATACAGGGACGAACTAGAGTTGGAGTGAAATCTAAATTTGTCAAGCTCATTGAGTTGCTCCACCCGAAGATTGGCAGCTACGTCCCACTCAAGATTCAACTTCTTCAAGGACCGCATGGCCTTATGAACCAACTCCACTGGTAAATGATATGCTTTCCCAAACACCAACCGGTACAGCGACATACCAATTGGGGTCTTGTAAGCGATCCGGTAAGCCCATAGAGCATTATCGAACTTTTTAGACCAATCGGTCCTATTGGCATTGACAGTTTTGGACAAAATGCTCTTGATCTCCCTGTTGGACACTTCAACCTGGCCACTTGCTTGAGGATGATAAGGCGTAGATACTTTGTGGTTGAAACCATACTTGGAATGCAAGGCATCAAAAGCTCTATTAACAAAATGCGATTCACCATCACTAATAATTGCCCGAGGCATACCAAACCTTGTGAAAATGCTCTTCTTCAGAAATGCCACCACACTCCTAGCTTCATTGTTGGGAAAGGCCACCACCTCAACCCATTTTGAGACATAATCAACCGCGACAAGAATGTAGGTGTTTCCACACGAGCTTACAAAAAGGCCCATAAAATCAATACCCCTTACATCAAAGATATCAACTTCGAGAATGGTATGTAGAGGAATCTCATCTTTCTTGGAAATTCCGCCCGCTCGTTGACATTGATAACACCTTTTTACTAGATAACTTGTATCTTTGAACAAGGTTGGCCAATAAAAACAACAACTCAGAACTTTTGAAATCGTCCTCGCCCCTCCATGATGGCCACCATAGGGGGAGGAATGACAAGCCTCTAGGATGCTAAACTGCTCTTCCTTAGGTACAGACCTCTGGATCACTCCGTCGGTGAAAATCTTGAACAAGTATGGCTCATCCCAATAGAAGTCCAGACTATCCCGTATGAGCTTTTTCCTTTGGTTAGAAAAGAGCTCGCACGGGATGATGCCAGTCACAAGGAAATTAGCAATGTCCGCAAACCATGGCATATAACTCATCGACACAGAAAGTAGTTGCTCATCGGGAAATGCATCATTGATCTCTAGGCCATCACATGGACTTCCTTCCTCCTGCAAGAGGGACAAATGGTCCTCAACTTGGTTTTCACTACCTTTCCGGTCCATGATTTCTAGATCAAACTCTTGGAGTAGTAACACCCATCGCATCAACCTTGCCTTGGAGTTTTTCTTTGTCATCAAGTACCTTAGGGCGGCATGATCGGTGTGCACTATTACTTTGGCCCCCATAAGATATGGCCGAAACATTTCCATTGCATACACTATGGCCAGCAACTCTTTCTCGATAACCGTGTAGTTCCTTTGAGCCTCATTCATGGTCTTGCTTGCGTAGTACATCGGATGAAATATTTTGTTAACTTTTTGACCCTAGACAACCCCAACCGCAAACGTCACTTGCGTCGCACATGACTCGAAGGGTAAGCTCCAATTTGGTGCAGTAATAATATGGGTAGTGGTCAACTTAAGCTTTAGAAGATCAAATGCTTGTATACATTCCTCATCGAACACAAACTTGGCATCCTTCTCTAGAAGCTTGCACAAGGGGTTTACCACCTTTGAAAGATCTTTTATAATCCTCAGGTAAAACCCCGCGTGCCCAAGAAAACTCCTCACCCCCTTGACAGAAGTGGGGGAGGAAGCTTTGAAATCACCTTTATCTTGGCTTTGTCAACTTCAATCCCACGCTTTGAAAGTTTGTGGCCCAACACTATGCCCTCTTCAACCATGAATGTCATTTTTCCCAATTTAGCACAGGATTGGTGTCTTCACATCGGGCCAAAACTCTATCCAAATTCCCAAACACTCTTCAAATGAATCACCAACAACACTAAAATAATCCATAAAGACCTTCAAAATAACTTCCACTATATCGGTGAAAATAGCCATCATGCATCATTGGAATGTCGCCGGAGCATTGCACAACCCGAACGGCATCCGAGAGAAAGCAAAGGTGCCATATGGACAAGTAAAGATGGTCTTCTCCTGATCCTCTAGAGCGATTAAGATTTGATTATATCCCAAGTATCCATCCAAAAATCAATAAAAGGCACGTCCCGCAAGGCGATCAAGCATTTGGTCAAGAAATGGCAATGGGAAATGATCCTTGCGGGTCACCTTGTTCAACTTCCGGTAGTCCATGCATACCCTCCATCCGATAACCGTCTGAGTGGGAATAAGTTCATTATTGTCATTTGTCACCACTGTCATACCACCCTACTTCGACACACATTGCACCGGAGAAGTCCATGAGCTATCAAAAATAGGGTACACAACCCCGACATCTAACCACTTTATCACTTCTTTCTTCACCACTTCTTGCATTGCTTCATTAAACCTCCTTTGATGTTCCAAGGAGGGTTTTGCATCATCCACCAAAATAATATTGTGCATGCAAAATGCGGGGCTTATCCCCTGAATGTCGGCCAAAGTCCATCCAATTGCCCTCTTCCTCTTTTTGAGCACCGCCAAGGTGGCATCTACCTTCAAGTTAGTAAGACAAGAGGAAAGAATAACTAGTAGAGTAGAACTAGGGCCTAAGAATTCATACCTGAGGTGTGGAGGTAATGGCTTTAACTCCAACACTGGCTGCTCCTCAATTAATGGTTTGGTTGGTGGAGTTTTCCGATTTTCAAGATCCAAAGACAATTTTCTAGGCTCATAGGAATAAGAGCCCATCCTATGTATGGCATTCACGCACTCCACTCTACTTGCATCATCATTGACATCCAAATTTAACAACATGGCCTCCAACGGGTCCTCCATATTAATCATAGCACTTGTATAATCAATTATCACAACCGTGACTAGATCCACAAATGAGCACACTTCGGAACAATTGGGCTGCTTCATTGACTTGCACACATGGAATACTACCTTTTCATCACCCATCCTGAAAGTGAGTTTCCCTTCTTCCATATCTACTAGAGACTTCCCCGTAGCAAGGAAAGGTCTCCCCAATATGATCAGGACTTCATAGACCACCTCGCAATCCAAAATCACAAAATCCACTGGAAAGATAACTTTGTCCACCCGCACAAGCACATCATCAACAATACCCAAAGGTCTCTTCATTAATCTATCCGCCATTTGTAATCTCATGGAAGTTGGTCTACGTGGCCCAATGCCCAAAGTCGTGAAAACTGAGTAGGGCATCAAGTTGATACTCGCCCCTATATCACATAGTGCCTTGGCAAAATTTGCACTCCTAATGGTGCAAGGAATGGTGAAAGCACCGGGATCCTCTAGCTTCGGGGCCATTGAATGCACTATAGCACTAACTTGGTGAGTCATCTTTATAGTTTCACAATTCATAGAATGTTTCTTTGTGACCAAGTCTTTCATGAACTTTGCATAGCTCAGCATTTGTTCAAGAGCCTCCACCAAAGGCACATTAATGGACAAGCTCTTCATCATATCAATGAACTTTTTGAACTGAATATCATTTCTCTACTTTGCGAGCCTTTAACAATAAGGTGGAGGTGGCCTTGGCAAAGAAGCCTTGGCTTTTGGCACAACCGGCTCTAACATGTCAATCACGTGTTCCCTAGACGGATTCACGGCATCTTGAGTTTCCACCTCAGCCTCATTAATGTCAATCCTCACTTCATTGTTCATATTGTCATCAACCATATCTTCAACTACCAAAGGAGCTTCATCTCCTTGCAACTCAACATCATCATCAACCACTTGCTTTTGTTTCAAGGCATTCACATCACTGCCTCTCCCACTTCTTGTCATAACCGCCATGACATGATTGTTCCCACCCTTTGGGTTCACTACCGTATCACTTGGTAGAGCACCCTTCAGGAGAGTATTCAATGACTGAGAGATTTGGCCTAATTGCACCTCCAAGTTTCTAATAAAGGTATTGTGGGAAGCCAACTGTGCATCCGAATCCATATTCTTCTTCATCATTTGTTCGAACATCATTTCAATTCTACCCATATCATTACCCAAAGAACTAGGACCTTGATAAGGGAAAATAGGTGGATTTTTCGGTTGTTGGTATATTGGGGGCCTTTGAAAGCCTTGCCCCCGGTTTCCTTGGTTCCCACTGTTCCACCCACCTTGATTGTTATTGTTTCCCCAATTGTTATTATTACCATTCCGATTCCCTTGGTTGCCTTGATTGTTGTTCTAATTGCCCCAGTTGTTATTTTGGTTGTTGTTCCCCCAATTACCACTTTTTTGTTGTTGATTGCCCCAATTGCCCTGGGGTCGCCACTATTGTTGGTTGGAAGAGTTGCCCTGTTGTCCTTGATAGTTATTCACATATTGAGCCTCTTAATTTTTCTCATCATAGCCATCATTTTGAAACCCATCACAATCATTATCAAATTTCTCAGAATTTCCTTGATTTTGTTATCTTCTTTGCCTTCTCTTGTTGACAAGCATATTAACACCCTCCATGGCATTCACTTGGCGAGGATTTTGGACTTGTTGCAACTTTGCCTTAGCCAATTGGTTCATAGTAGTTGTCAACTCAGCTATAGCTTGCCCATGGTCATGTAATTCCTTATGCAAATGAATAACTGTAGGGTCTACTTGAGGAACATTGGCTCTACTTTGCCGTGCGGAGGATGTATCCACCATCTCATCAAGAATTGCACAAGCTTTATCATAAGTTAACTTCATAAAATTACCCCCGGCAAGTTGATTGACTATGAATTGATTTGTAGTATTGATTCCCCGGTAGAACGTTTGTTGCAACATATTCTCCGTCATGTCATTATTGGGGCATTCCTTCACCATTGTTCTATATCGCTCCCAAATCTCATGCAAAGGTTTAGTGGGCTCTTGCTTGAAGGCCAATATCTCATCTCAAAGTGCCGCCATGTGCCCGTGTGAGAAAAATTTAGTAATAAACTTATCCGCCAACTCATCCCAAGTACTGATGGAATGGTTGGGAAGTCTCTCGAGCCAATCCAATGCTTCCCCTAAAGTGAGAATGGGAAAAGCCTCAACCTAAGAGCATCCTCGGACACATTCATTTGCTTTCTCCCCCAACATGTATCCACGAACCCCTTGAGATATTTGTAGGAATTTTGATTTGCAGCGCCTGTGAAATTCCCACACTACTCAAGTAAGGTCAACATCACATTGGTTATCTGAAAATTGCCTAACTGGATTCTGGGCGGGACAATAGCACTTGCATAGTCTTGGTTCGGTAGCACCCGAGGAACATCTCTTGGATGTGGCGGAGGAACGTCTAGGACATTTTCATTAGCATTGGCCTGGCGGCCTCATCGTGGCCCGGGAGGTACAAGAGGTACCTCATCCTCTCCAATATCATCAACCTCCTCCCCCGCAAGCATGTTCCAAGAGGGTCATTAGCATTTAAAGCCATTTGGTACCTGAAGTATTCACACACATAAATTAGTAAAAAAGAAGGAAAGAAAAACAATACACTAAACTAACAAAATAGATAGCCAAAACCGTTAGCTCCTCGGCAACGACACCAAAAAAGTGATCACTACCAACTCCACTACAAAAAAGTAGCAAGATAGGGTCGCAATAGCTTTTATCCTATTTTGGGTCGGGATCGATATTCATAGAGAGCTAGAATTGGAATCGAGTATCTATCTAGTTTAGGATTGTGTATGTTCTCTTAATTGCTCTTCTATTCATTTTTGGGATTTTCTTTATAATTCTACTTTTATCAAACTACAAATTGTAAATTAAACTAAGAGCTAAAGATTGCAAGTTGTATCTAATGGTTTAAAAGAGCATTAGGGTAGTGACTTCCACCTAGGTGGTCAATTGACGGGTATTAGAGTCTAAGGCATCTTTGACATATTTGGGGAATATGATATAACTGTTGCACTAATTTACCCATTCTACACCTCTCGGTGATTCAAGTGATTTTGTCCAATTGCCTCTCTCAAGACCAATTGGGTATGCAAATTTGCACAAACAACTAAGGTTCAATCGGGTATTACTCTCTCGAGATTTAACCCTTCAATTGGGGCTATCAATCTCTTGAGTACGCCCCAATTCCTTATTGGATCAATTTCGAAGACTTAGGCTCTCTTTCTCAAGACGAACCCTAGTCAACTAAACATAAACTAGTGTTTGCAACCACTAATTCAGCAATTTAACCATGAAATTGACCCAAATATCAAACACACATATTCAATATAGCCCTAAAATGCAAGACTCATCAATTACCCATATTATGGTTGAGCCACAACCCTGGCTATGGGGTTTAGCTACTCATATTCAAAGAAGAAAAGCAAGAAATAGAAGAAGATAAACACATATTAATTAATTACTAAGCTAAATACAAAGATTCAATGATGAAAAGTAAGTAAAAATGTCCAAAATGGCTAAGAAAAGTCGACCCACGAGCGCAGCTGATGTATTACAATATTTGATCCCCTAAGAATGGAAAAAGAATATATTTATACTAAGCTGAAAAATATGGACAAAAATGTCCCTGCGGGGCTAGTGCGGACCGCACAAAATGGACCGCGGTCCGCACTGGGCTTTGGCCTTCAAAATTTCCCTCTCCGAACTTGGGCTCCGTGGACCGCACAGAATGGACCGTAGCCGCGGAGGCTTCTAGTGCGGTCCGCACAAAGTTGACTGCGGACCGCAGAGGCTTGAAACTTGAAAATGCAACTTCTCTGAATCTTGGCACCGCGGACCGCAGAGAATGGACTGCGGCCACGCTGCCTCCAGTACGGACCGCACAAAACTTAGTGCGGCACATGAATTCCACCTCTCTGAATCTCCTATTGCGGACCGCACAAAATGGTGTGCGGACCGCACAAAATGGTGTGTGGCTGCACTGGGCCTGTTTTGCCTAAGCTTGACTTGTCTTTGGCACTTGTGCAAGTTTCACTCTTTTTGAGCCGATCTTTGACATTTTTTCACTTTGCTGATCAAACCTGAAATCAAGCACAACTTGTGAGCCTTTTGGGACTATTTTGTATGAATATATAATCAAAGCATAAGCAAGAAGGAGTATAAAATGCGTCAAAATCCCTAGTTATTATCTCCCTACCGATCTATCTTCTGCCTCCGATTGTTAGCATGGTCTGGCAATTGTATATGGGATTACTACCGTCGTCGTGAATGATCAACTCCTGGTGATTCCACTCAAACTTCACTACCTGATGTAATGTTGATGCTACGGCCCAGCGGCATGAATCCATGGTCGTCCCAATAGAAGATTGTAAGATGCCGACACGTCAATCACTTGAAAATCAACATCAAACCAAGTAGGCCCCATTTGCAAACACAGACTAATTTCTCCAATGGTGGACTTTTGGGAACCTTCAAAAGCTTTCACATTAATGGCCATTTCCTTTATCTCGTGCAGTCCCTTACCCAATGACAAATATTGAGGTTGGACCCTCCATCAATCAGGATTCTGGTGATAAAATAGTCTTCGCATTGCACGGTGATGTGTAATGCCTTGTTGTGACTCAACCCTTCTGGTAGCAGCTCATCTTCATGAAAAGTGATCTTGTGACTTTCCAATACTTGTTATACCATGTTAGCCATCTCTCCGTTGGTGATGTTACTTGGCACATATGCTTCACTCAACACCCTTAACAAGGTATTCTTGTGTGCATCAAAATTTTGTAGCAAAGCAAGGATAGAAATTTGCGTCGGTGTTTTGTTCAAGCTGGTCAATGACCGAGTATTCCTTGGCCTATATCTTTCTCCAGAGATCATCTGGCCCGGTATCGGTGATGGTCGGCCAGTTGGAGGCCTACTTGCTCGACTCAGCCAGATGCTGCGGGGTATAAACTCTACCAGTTCTCATCATACCCTGTGCCGCAATAGCCTCTCCGAATATAACCTTGCCTTTCCTTCTTGCTTAGTTGTGTAGTCTCATGATATAGCCTTTGTATGGAATGGTGTCATGGCTAACATCGCCACTGGAATCGGTGTGGGTACCTCCACTCTGAACGGAGCATGTGACCTGGGCGGTAAAACTGTAACTTCAAATGGTGTAGGTGCCTTTACTGGAGACACGAATTTGACCTCAATTGGCGCTGGCGTCTTTGTAGAGGATGTTGCTTCAAACTCAAGTGGCACGGACATATTTACCTCGGCATCCCCAGAGGGTTGAATCTGGACTACGATCGGATTAAGGGTGACTATTGGTTTCTTTGGGTCGTCACCTTCTGTGATCAAACCGATCGATCCCTTGGGATCCCAATCATCCTCTATTTCAATCATGTGAACACCTCCTCCCTTGTGGTCCGACAGAAGGTTATTACGGACATTTGGAGCAGGTTCCTTTGCCATAATAATCTTGTTATCAATTAAAGTCTGGATCTTATCTTTCAGAGAATGACATTCGTCAATGGTGTGTCCTTTCATGCTAGAATGGTATGAACATGATTTAATTAGATTAACCCACTAAGAAGGGTTCTTAGGAGTAGTAGGGATAAGGGTGACGTATCCAGCAACTTTGAGTCTTTCATACAACTGGTTTGGTATTTGATAAGAGATTTGGTTCTCTATGTAACCATTATGACCCATACGTCCCTTTTCTTGGACGCACCACCAGACTGTAAGGCCTTATTTGTAGCTTGCAAGGCCTCGAAGTCCGTAACCATACCACTTTTGATGCCATCTTCGATCCTTTCTCCCAACTTGATAATGTCAAAAAATTTGTGGCCCTCGATCATCAGCAGCCTTTCATAATATTGTGGGTCTTGAGGCCGAACAAAGAATTTGTTCATTTGTTCTTCCTCTAAGGCAGGTCTAACCTTAGCAGCTTGGGACCTCCAACGAGTAGCATAGTCGCAAAATGTTTTTGTAGGATTCTTTTTTAGATTCTGAATGTAGAACACATCCGGCGCATTCTCCGTGCTGAACCTGAACCTGTCCATAAAGTCGGACACCATGCTTACCCAGTTCGACCACTTCTTTGGATCTTGGCTCATGTACCAAGACAAAGCATATCCTTTCAAGATCCTCATGAAAAGCTTTATGCGAATCTTCTCGTCCTTCCCTACTCCAACCAGCTTGTCATAGTACATTCTCAAATGGACCTTTGGATACCATGTACCATCAAACATCTCAAACTTAGGAGGTTTGTACCCCTCGGGCAGTTCGACATTGGGTTGTATGCAAAGATCTTTATAGTTCAGCCCTTCAATTCCCTTACTTTCTTCAGCGCCTTGAATTCATCTAGTCAATTTCTTATGTTCTTCGGCCAGGTTTCTGATGAGCAAGTCTTTATCATCAGAATCGGGTGTGTTTGAAATGGGTTGGGTGGAGTGTGGCATAGTCCCTTCGTAGATAAGGGTATTATGGTTTGTGTGGCAGTGGTCATTTGTGGAGTTCTGGAGTTCTGGAATGAGCATCCGGGTGTTATTTGAGGTATGAAAGGTATTGCAGTGGCGGTGAGGAGCGGGATGTCTTGGTTTCTTCGGGATGTTCTGTGGAGGTGTAGGGTTCTAAGCATTTGGGAAACTGATATCTAGAGTGGTGAGGGAAAATGACAGATTTGCCAGATTCTGAACCTGATCAAGTTCTTCTTGAAATTTCAACAGCTTTTGTTTGAGTTAGGATGCATTTTCTTTGGAAACCTGAGTAACATGGCCATGAGTGACATCTACCCGTTCAGTTGAGTTTTCCTTTCTGGCGTTGTTCAAATCTTCCATCTTCCCTTTATTCTTGTTTTTGACTGGACTAAGAAGAGGAGTAGGTGGAGGGACCCTGGATCTCGTGGAATAAAATGATGCTGCCAGAGTGCACGAACTAATCTTTGGGGAGGGGAAATAATAAACAAAAAGTAAAAACAAAAAGGTAACAAGTTAGTGAGGATCATAAAAAGATGTTGCAATATTTAAACACATAGTGCGGGAATGTAAAGCGTGTCCTAATTTGGGGACCTCTTTGTGCCCGAGTTAGGACTAGCGACAAGTTGACTTGGAGAACTTGGAATGCTAAATGCCTCATTTTATTGATAAAAGATAGACGAATCCCAAATCAACACTAAATAACAGGAAATAAAAGTTGCTAGTGGCCATTGGCCTTATTACATTTCATAAAAGAAGAAAAACTCCTATCTATTTGGTCCCCGAGGGACCTTCCCCAAATTCGGCATCCCTGGCTCCATCGAACAACTTTCCCAACTCGCGAAGTCTCAGTAATAGGTAGGCTCTGGCTAGGTGTTCGCCTTCGTTTGCTTCAGCATTTTGGCAGTCTTTGACCCTCTTGAGAAATTTCTTCTCCAACTCCACTATGCCTCTCTCCAAATATCTCAGTCGCTTGTTGGCACTGACAGCCATATCCTTCCATTCCTCAATTAGCTTTTGATTGGCTTCTTGTATCTCACGGTGCTCGCTTTCGCATTCCCGGATCCTCTTGCGCAGTTGATTGTATCTGACCGGTGCCTCGACCTTTTCATCTATGATCCTGTGACCTCGAATAAACCCAGGCTGGCCCAGGCCATCATGATTATCCTCCAACCAGCCTGACTAATATGGAGCACAACCAGCGTGGTATCTATCTGGCTCAATGGTATCTCTCCCTATGATAATCTTGCAGTGCCATATATGCTGAGCTTGGCACTTGTAAGGACTATCATCATCCTGGAAGTTAGCCCGGAAGTGACTCATCTTGTCGACCCTGGGTACAACCTGCTTCCTACCAGCTTGCCTCATAACCTGGAGAGGGTCGTAAGGGTATGTTCCTCTCAGACCAATCAATATCAGAAAAGGTGCATCCCTAGATCGGGCGACGAACTTCTCGGTTGGAAACCACTTGAACATCCATTGTACCTGGTCCTAAGTCAGATTGTCGAAGAGCTCAACCTATTCTCTAGCATTCTCTGGTTGAGCGAACATGGTGGGCATGTAATTCATTCGCTTTGGATGATAGAAGGCCATATGATCATCCCAATCCCTTCACTGAATCTCTTGTCGATATTTACCCTTTTGGAGATGCTCCATGAGCCAAAGTTGAAGTAGCAAATTGCAGCCTTCGAAGTGTTTGGCTCATTTTTGACACTTCTAAAAAGCTCGGTATATTTTTGCAATGATCATGGGCACAATACTGAATGGTTGCCCACCAATTCCCTCCTTATAGTTTTAGTTACCATAGCCAGCCTAGTATGGATCCTTGCTTTCTTCATTGGAAACACTATCATACCCAGGAAATAAAATATGAAGATGAAGACCCTTCGGTGAATATGCCCCAATGATGTGATGGCAAACTCGTTAGGATAGGTACGGTAGGATTTGTTGTGACCGTACCTCTCGTACAAATAATCAAAAAGGATGTAGGAATCCTTCAAACATGTCAGTTCTAGATTCTTCTTTATACCCATCATTTTAAGGAAACCACTACCCTTGCGGTTCTCAGGCATTAACAAACCCGGAGTTTCCCATGGTATACTAGCCAATCCTCATATTTCTTCTAGAAAGGGTGTCATATCAATTTCCCCGAAATGGAATACGGACCTCTCACAATCCCAGAATAGAGTAGTAGCTTCTATAATCTTGTTGTGCGGTTGGATTTCCAAGAAGGAATGTAGATTTCCCAGATATTTTCGGACAAGAGTCTGATCACTGGAGTGAAGATCCTCCCACCAACTTAGCAATTTTGGGTAGATATTGGTGACCATGCCAAATCCGGGGACATCGTGCCTCATATTTCTACAAGACAAAAGGGTTAGGTCCTTATCCCCACCAGACTCGACTATTTAATATCAACAATTGGCATCAAAGCATTTAGTCCTCCAAATGAATGCACAGAACGTGGTAGTGTCCATTTGGGTTTAGGTAAACCTAGTGGACTTTGGATAAGGCTATCTTAAAGAGTTATTACGGGGACAACATAACTGACTCGGCTAGGTTTGACCATGATGCATGCACAATTAAACAGAGTAAGGTTAAAATGGGGTTTTAGACTGGTAACCTTGAGAGGACAACTCAAGGGGGAAAGGCACGGAACCGTCAACTACACCGTTGATCGACTGGTTTTACCGCAAATATGCCTTTTTCCGAATTTAGGGGTTGATAATATCGGAAGAGCGCAACCACTCATTATAAGCGTTGCTATGGGATTTGTTTGGCACGAGTGGAATATGATGTTGAGCATGATTATGCAACAATTAAAGGCATGTTGTCACGTATTTGCACATGTAAGAAAGCAGTAAATACAACAATTTCATAATTTAAAGCGGTAATGAAGGAAAGCAGTAAAGGAAAGAAACAAAAGACAAGTCAGTTTTGCAATCGAAAAGGAAATTGAATGCTTAAAAGAAATAAACAAATAATTGCATGTAAAGAAGCATAAATTCACAATAATAGTCTGAAACGGTAAAAGCCTAAAAATCCCCAGCAGAGTCGCCATGCTGTCGCGCCCTTTTTTTCTCGCTAAATCAGGTTTATGACATTTGGAGGGACAACTCATTCCTTTTGGGAGAATTTGAAGAATCGCCACCTAATGATTAGGGTGCATTAGGACACCAGAAGAGTTTGATTTGGATAACCAGAGACAGGGTAAGGGCTCGAAATTATTCTAAGGGGAAGGTGTTAGGCACCCCTCAGAATCCACTAGTGTGGTTCTCGGCCAGACAAGTATTGTGAATTGAGGTAAAATTAACATACAGGCCGATAAGGCTCAAATAAGAGGGGATTTCAACATATAATGGTTTGAAAGAAAAATTAGAAAAGCTGATTTTAATGCTGAAAGAAATGAAGAATAAAGGAAGGGGGGTCCTAGGTTTATTGAAAATATGGATCACCCCATACAAGGTCCGGTAATCACTCCTCAATGAGGGGCTACACGTGACATTATCGCGTGGTCATCATATCCATATCTATCCATCCCACCCCGTTAAGGTATTTAAAGCGCGGATTGGTACTGATTACTTATTTCATGCTATTACCCATCCCACTCATATCAGTCCCGGAGGCACTTAGGACTACTAATACTAAAAAAGGTATGAGTGTGAGTGTGAGTTCTGAAACTAAGAGTGTTCGTGTCATTGTGTTAATGAAAGAGCAAGGTATTTATAGTTTGAAAGCAGGTAGAAAATAAGGCAAGAATCATAGTTCATCAGCAATTATGGAACTATGTACTAATTAAAATCACATCAATATTAAGGACTTTCTTTAATTAAGGAGTTAAAATCAAACGGTAATGGGTAGAAAACATTTAAGGAAAGAAATTAAGTAGAGCATCATGTGCAGAATAGACAATTAGGGGTAAGTACATAGAGGTTTAATTAAGGGAAGAATCTTTGAAATATTCGGTTAACCAAATAAGGTAAGAAACACAACAAGTTTGCAGAATATGGAGACAATCAGCACATAATAAATCAAGGAGTTAGGGATTCGAAATTACTGATTTAGGGAGAATGACATGGGCTCCCACGAATAAAAAAATAAACCAAGTTAAAGATAAGAGAATCGAAAGTCCAAAGGGAAGTTTTCAAATCAATCCAAGAAACATGGAAATCAATAAAACAAGGAAATAATCAATTATTTAACACACAATTGCAATCAAAGTTACACAAGGAGTGGTTTGAAATCAGTCCACAATCAAAAGTCCTTTTAGAGGGAAATTTAGCATATAAAAGAGTGCATAAACATTAGGCATGCGAGGTTAAACTATGGCAAAGAGAAGTAGCATAACTACAAAGTCAGTAGACATTGAAACATGGTAGTCACATTAGGTCAGCTTAGCAATAGGGAAAAGAGGGTATCAGAAGCATACAAAAGGGTCAAGCAAAAAGGCCTTTCTGAAAAATATAGACTAGTTTCAATGATTGTAAGAAATCAAATCGCATAGAGAAACAGAAGTTGAAACGAAAAGGTTTCAAATCCAGTCGAGCAACTTCAAACAGGTAAAACAGCTTCAGAAGCTTGAATAAGCCCAAAATAAATTAGGGTTTTGAAACCAATCAAATTCAGGGATGATGAATAAGTAAATCTCACAGCAAATAGTCTCAAAACTCGAATGAACCCAAAACTTTAGGGTTTTCACCATCAATCGAGTCTAGAGATGGGAAACAAACAATCGAACAAATACTAACACGAAAATATATTCAGAAACCTCAAAAAAAAAACTAAGACTCTTGACATGCAAACTCCAGTAGAAGAACGATATAAGGAAACACAGTAGAATATGTCAAAAAATCAGAGAAAGCTTAGAAATAACTTAACAAAACCTAAGTCGGAAAAGATAAAGGGGTTTTGAAGGCAAAGTTTTGAAAGACACTTTGAGAAAAAGGTTTAGAAGTCGAGAGTGAACACAGATCAAAAATAGATCTAAAAGAAATCGAAAGAACCTCAAAGGTTAGGGTTTCAGAAGAAACTCAGATGGTGAGAAAGGCTTGGACAATCACCGATCTAAGCAGGATAAGTCAAGAATCAGGCTTGAATAGCCATGGCTGGCTGAAGCAAAGTCAAAGATGGAGAAAAAAAGCCATAGAACTGAATCAACCAAGGTCTGGACCAAAATTTTTCCAGGATTCAACCTTGAAACCGTGATAATCGGGCATATAGAAGCCAAATGAGGTAGATACATACCTCCAATAGCTTTGGAAGCCATTGATTTGGACGGTTTTATGTGGTGGTTGAGGGTGGCGGCTAGGTTTTGAGAAAGATTTTGATAGAGAATTAGGATTCAAAGGCGGCTGGAGGTGTGAAATTGGGTTAGGGTTAGGGGTCGTTTGAATTAAAAAGGAAAGGGGGCCTGGTAGCCGTTGATCATTTTGATCAACGGCCTAGATCGGGTACGTGGATTGGTTTAACGGGGCCGGGTTTGGGTCTGTTCAGACGGGGATTTGGTCAGGGTAATTGGGTTACAAATTGGGGTTTAATTCAGGCCACAATTGAAACACATTTGGGCTATATTTTAAATAGCCACATTTACCTTATTTATTTTATAAAAAAAATAGTAAAGTAATTTTTGGAAATAAATTAAAGGTACTAAATGATTAATAATATATAATTATCAAATTAAAAATATTGGACCTAATTTTATAGAAATAAACGTAATTAAATCTAAAAGAGGCTAATATTGCAATTATATGCAATTTAGCTTTAAAAATACTAAATAAATTTATAAAAATATGCAAAAATTATCTTAGCTATATTTTAGTACAATATCAAAGTCCAATAAGTGAATCACTAAAATAACAATTTTAGAGGTAATTATTGGGCTTTTCTGGATAAAATAGGGTAATAAATTTATTTAAAAATCTTTTAAAAATTAAGAAAAAGGAATAAAATATTTGGACATACTTATATATGCATATATATATATATATATATGCTATTTTGAAATTATTTTGCATATTAAAAATATATTGGGAAAAATTGGGTATCAACAGTTGCCCTCTTTACCCGGGAAGGATGAAAGAGTTGTCGGATAAAGGTATGATGACCAATTTTGACCTGGCAAAACGATTTGAAGATGTTTGGCTGTGTTCTGGCTTCTGAGCTACCTACATATCCCTGGTCTTACAAGAATCAGGCCATATGTAGTTCAGGATCCGTTGGCGGAATATGCCGATGGAGACTTCTCATGAACGGACGCGATATTTAGGACGGGGTGAATGGTTAAGGTCTGATAGGGCTGCAGGAACTGTAGTGGGATCACTCCTGTGGAGATGGCCGTTGCTTGCCGGTTTACCTGCAAATAAGCAATACAAGCATATATTGTGCGTAAATTTAAACGTGATGCAAATTCCAGTCGGACTATGAATGTTGCCTTTGGACGGTTAGGATGACGTCCTTAGACCATGATGTCTTGGGCTATGAAGCGTATAATAATAAAGGATTCGCAGGCCAAGAAATGATTCTCTCGGGCTATGAGAATGATGCCTCCAAACCATGATGCCTTTGAATAACGATATGCAAAAGTTTAAAGGGATCCTCAGGCCACGACATATTGTTCTCGGACTATGCAAATGGTGCCTCTGAACAATGACGTCCTCGGATAATTTGGTGATCTTTCAGCCCATGAGATGCAGTGTTTGTCTATCTTTCAGCCCATGAGATGCAATAGGTGGCGATCTTTCAACCATGTAAATGTAAATAAAGTGGTGATTTTTTAGCCATGCAAGCGTAAATAAGGTGGCGATATTTTAGCCATGCAAATGTAAATGAAGTAGCGATCTTTAAGCCATGCAAGCGTAAATAAGGTGGCAATCTTTCAGCCATGCAAGCGTAAATAAAGTGGCGATCTTTCAGCCATGCAAGCGTAAATAAGGTGGCGATCTTTCAGAAATGCAAGCATAAATAAGGTGACGATCTTTCAACCATGTAAACGTAAATAAGGTGGCGATCTTTCAACCATGCAAACGTAAATAAGGTGGCAATCTTTCAGCCGTGCAGATGAAGATGGAGACATTGTTTAGTCTCGAAAGGCAGAATGGTAGCCTTGTGCAATGCAGAAAAATGCAGATGGAGATAGTGTTTAGTCTTGGAAGGCAGAATGGTAGCCTTATCCAATGCAGATGGAGACTGTGTTTAGTCTCGGAAGGCAGAATGGTAGCCTTATGCAATGCAAAAATGCAGATGGAGATAGTGTTTAGTCTCGGAAGGCAGAATGGTAGCCTTATGCAATGCAGAAATACAAATAAAATGGCAAATGGTAATAGAGTTTTCTTAGCTGATAGCAGGTTGTGATATTGTGACTGCTGGGGACATTGCGGTATAGGGAATATCACCGGCGTGCATGGATAGAAAATACTAGTAAATGCAACAATTTTGAGAGTTGTATTCATGAACAATGTTTGTCTCGTGAGCGTATAGTAAGCCAGATGCTCTCACAATCCAGGTGTCTGCATTAAAAGAAAAATTGTGAGTTTTATAGAAGGGGAAGGTTAGTTCGCATCCCCACTGGCTCTGCTTGACCTGTTCGGCTTTGATCTGGTGATACGATATGTATCATTGGGTGTAGCGTTGCTGAACAAGGCAATTTCGATAATAAACATGCATGAATTTGTAAAAATATGACATTATTATATATTTAAGAAACAACATTTAGATGAACCGACGACTATGATGTGGCTCAAGACATTGCGACCTCTCTTGATACGAAATTTTGAGGGTCCTCCTCAAAATGCTATCTCAATTTAACGGGTTCACGCTTCTGATGGTTGTTTGCGATGATCGGCTGAAATTACTTCGGAACTTTGAGGATCCTCCTCAAAATTCTGCCCCAATTTCCAATTGCGGGGGGGAATGAAAATTTTATTGAATTGTGACCGAACCCATAAGGTTGCCTACATATCCCCTCTTAAACGGGAATCAGGTAAGACGTAGTTCAATTTTTTACCGTTGATGGATCCAGTTCTATTCCTCGGTTGCTCACAATAAACCCAAGTAATTTTCCAGCGGGAACCCTAAATGCACACTTCGCGGGATTTAGTTTCAGGTTGTTCCATCACAGTCTATTGAAAAACTTTCTCAAATATTCCATGTGATCAGTGGCCTTCTTGGACTTGATAATAACGTCATCTACGTACACCTCGATCGCCTTGTGTATCATATCATGAAAAATGGTATTCATAGCCCTCATGTAGGTGGCCCTTGTATTCTTTAACCCAAACGGCATCATCTTGTAGCAGTACATTCCCTACGGCGTAATGAAAGCCATTTTCTCAACATCTTCTTCATCCATCCAAATCTGATAGTAACCAACGAAACAATCCACGAACGATGGAAATTCATGCTTGGCACAATTGTCGATCAGGATGTGTATGTTTGGTAAAGGAAAGTCGTCTTTCGGACTGGCCCTGTTGATATCCCGATAGTCGATATAGACTCTAACCTTCTCGTCCTTCTTTGGTACTGGCACAATGTTGGCTAATCATGTCGGGTATTCCACTACCCTAAGGACCTTGGCTTTTACCTGCTTGGTGACTTCTTCCTTGATTTTCAAACTCATATCAGGTTTGAACTTTCTGAGCTTTTGCTTTTTCGACGGTCATGTTGGATCAGTTGGTAGTTTGTGAGCCACAATAGATGTACTCAGGCCCATCATGTTGTCATACGACCAGGCAAATATGTCCTCGTATTCTCTTAGAAATTTTGTGTATTTCTTCTTTTCTGATGACGATAAGCGAACATTGATTCGTGTTTCTTTGACATTCTCTTCATCCCCAGATTAACAATTTCCGTCTCGTCTAGGTTGGACTTAGGTCGATTTTCAAAGTTCTCAACTTCTTTAACAATTTCTTCAGGTATATCATCTTTCTTTGAATCTATGCCTGTTTGTTGCGTTGTGTCATTGCATGTCACAGTCATTGGTTCATCAAGATAAGTAATAGTAATGCTGTATAAGTAAAGTAATGAGAGAAAATAATAAGTGTGTTGATTTATAAGGAAAATCTAAATGCTTTGATAAATTCCATAACTGTTTTGAACATTGAAGATCTTATTGCGGAAAACTAAAAATGCGAAAGAAAAAAATTAACTAGTAACAATAAAAGATAGTGCATGATGCTTGTTCAGCCTTATTACCCCGAGGCTCGCCGGACTCTGGTGGTTTTGATGGTCCAGTTATTGAGACGTGCTCCTCTGCTACGGCCTGTATGGAAGGGCCTTCCTCCCCTCCTCCTTGAGAACGGCGCAACAATCCATATCATCGTCTTCTAGGAACAAATTCCTCACTGCTGCCAATGCTTCCTCTTCTTCTGACCCGTAGATAACATCGGCCGATTGGAAAGTCTGTTCCAAGCATGGTATTGGTTGCTCCAATGGATAGTAAGGACTGCGCCATGGTGGGGACCAGTTATTGAATTCCTCCCAGGTATACTCATATCCTAGACCGAAAGTGGTGCCATATTTCTTGAGTTTTATAGGCTTAGCGATTCCTTAGAGGTTCTTACCAAGCCCCTTGCCAGGTTCGTATCCGCTCGCTCGATGTGGTGATAGGTCTCCTGATCACTACAAACTCCGCACTACTAAAAAGTAGCAAGAGAGGGTCACAATAGCTTTTACCCGATTTTGGGTCGGGATCGATATCCACAGAGATCTAGAATTGGAATTGAGTATCTATCTAGTTTAGGATTGCGTATGTGCTCTTAATTTCTCTTATATTAATTTTTGGGATTTTCTTTATAAATCTACTTTTATCAAACTATAAATTGTAAATTAAACTAAGAGTTGAAGATTGCAAGTTGTATCTAATGGTTTAAAAGGGCACTAGGATAGTAACTTCCGCCTAGGTGGTCAATTGACGGGTACTTGAGTCTAAGGCATCTTTGACATATTTGGGGAATATGATATAACCGTTGCACTAATTTACCCACTCTACACCTCTCGGTGGTTCAAGTGATTTTGCCCAATTGACTCTCTCAAGACCAATTGGGTATGCAAATTTGCACAAGCAACTAAGGTTCAAGTAGGGTATTACTCTCTCGAGGTTTAACCCTTTAATTGGGGCTATCAATCTCTTGAGCATGCCTCTAGTCAACCAAATACAAACTAGTGTTTGCGACCACTAATTCAGTAATTTAACCATGAAATTGACCCAAATATCAAACACCCATAATCAATTTAGCCCTAAAATGCAAGACCCATAAATTACCCATACTAGGGTTGAGTCATAACCCTATCTATGGGGTCTAGCTACTCGTATTCAAAGAAGAAAAGCAAGAAATAGAAAAAGATAAACACATATTAATTAATTACTAAGCTAAATACAAAGATTCAACGATGAAAAGTAAGTAAAAATGCCCAAAATGGCTAAGAAAAGTCGACTCACGAGTGCAACTTATGTGTTACATTATCTGATCCCCTAAAAATGGAAAAATAATCTATTTATACTAAGCTAAAAATCTGGAGAAAAATGCCCATGCGGGGCTAGTGCGGACCATACAAAATATACCGCGGTCCGCACTGGGCTTTGGCCTTCAAAATTTCCCTCTCTGAACTTGGACTCCGCGGACCGCAAAGAAGGGACCGCGGTCGTGGAGGCTTCTAGTGCGGTCCGCACAAAGTTGACCGCGGACCGCGGAGGCTTGAAAATGCAACCTCTCTAAATCTTGGCACCGCGGACCGCAGAGAATGGACTGCGGCAGCGTTGCCTCCAGACGGACCACACAAAACCTAGTGCGGTTGCACTGCCTTTAAACCTAAATTACACCTCTCTAAATCTCCTAGTGCGGACGCACAAAATGGTGTGTGGCCGCACTGGGCCTGTTCTGCCTGAGCTTGCCTTGTCTTTGGCACTTGTGCAAGTTTCACTCATTTTGAGCCGATCTTTGACATTTTGTCACTTTGCTCATCAAACCTGCAATCAAGCATAACTTGTGAGCGTTTTGGGACTATTTTGTATGAATATTTAATCAAAGCATAAGCAAGAAGGAGTATAAAATGCGTCAAAATATCTAGTTATCAACTCCCCCAAACTTAAGCTTTTGCTTGTCCTCAAACAAACAACATAAGACCCACCCCTTAAGGGAAAATCCAAGAAATTTTCAGTTGTCCTAAAGCAACCTCAACTAACATCAATTGGGACTAATAATTGTCCTCACTACAAATGAACTATTAACAACATTAACTCTTTGAACAACCATGGATCAAGTGCGAGCTATCATTTGGATCAAGGAAAGCGTATAATCATGTCTCAAGTCCAAATTCACCTAGGATTTCGCCTCAACAAACATTCAAGGCAAGTTCTAGACCAATGGCTTGGGACTTGGACTTGCCATTCAATTACTCACCACACAATCTAAGGGATTGCTAAAGACATAGAGTTGGGGGGCCCACAACGACCTTAGATACGATTTGAGCACACGATGGTCCCGAAAAACCACTTGATGATTATCGGCCAACACAAGAGTGTCAAGGTCACGACTTTCACCATCCTAAATACAACAATTTGTTTTTGACCATAAGATCATAGGCAAATGTGCTAGGCCCAAGTAAAGCTTTGCTTGAGGCACCCTTAACTACTAACTACTAAAAACCAAAAAGAAAAAAAAAACAGACTCAAACCCTTAAGAAGGTTGTCACACCATCCACCATTGGGAAGAGCCACCCGGTTCACACAACACTCCACATTTGGAAAGAACCATGGCATTAAGAAAAGCAAAGACTTATTGCAAACTCCGAAAACAAAAAGCTACGAATCACAAATAAGAAGCTAAAAACGAAAAATTTTGCGGGAAAAAGAATGAATATATACAAGAGCGGATATGAATATACAATGAATGGGATGAATATATACAATGAGATATAACTTTATATACAAACCCAAAGTGAAATCAAAATGCAATAGATGTAACGAAATGTCAGAATTATATATAGACCAAAGATAAAACGATAAAGAAAACTTAAAAATGTTAAATATATACAATCAACCAAAATTTAGGGCCTACCCCCTCAAATGAAAGTTGGCATTGTTCCCAATGCCAAGTAGTCCAAATAAAGCATCAAAAGATAAGAAGGAAAGGATATAGAAGATTGCCTAAGCCCGTCTGCCTGCATAGGGACATGTGTGGTCCCTAGGTCCTCTGTGTGCTCGGGAACCACAAAATGGTCCCTTGTGGCCTGTTGCTCTGCTACTGGGACCTGGGCCAGGACCTGGACAGGCTATGGAACTGGTACATCCTGTGGCTAACTAGAGAAAGTCTGCGGTAGGTCCTTCAACTGGATGATAGCATTATTAGCTCTAGAAATAATCATCCTCCTCTTCGGAGGCCTCTGTGACTTCTCCGGCTGTGGATGAGCTGTTGGAACTGGGTCCTTGAGCAATAAGTCTAAAGGCAGGTGATCTGCCTTCAGTCTATCAACATCTGCATGCAGCTCCTTCATAGACTCCTTGGAGGCCCGTGTCTTCCTCAGTTTCTTATGCTCCTTAGCAAGCTCCTTGAGAGCCTTGCTATGTGAATCAACTGCCTTTGAGAGCTCTGCCTGAATGTCGATGATCTTATTCTGGTTATCAAGTATCTTCTTGAATGCATCCTCTATAGACTTTGGAACCTGTGGAGCTGGAGGTGCCGACTGAGCCTCTACCACAGTGGTGAGTGAAGACAATTTGGATGAGGCCGTTTGAATCTAGTTGTTTATGCTAAAAAAAATGCCTAGCTCAGTCGGTGGGCAGTAATAGGATGGGCCCAGAAGGTGGAATCTCTAGGACTGCTGATGTGGATGGACCGGCAGGAGTGGCTGTGGATGCGGAAGGAACATGAGGGATATTTGTGGAAGTGGAGGTAGGCTCAGCAGGGGCTACTACCACAACTGGCTCTTCAAATTGGCCAGTTGGGGCTTTGAAGTTATTGCTTTTGGGGTTGTCATCCCCCTGCATGTTGTACCAGGAAAATGGGGCTTTCGCCTTTACCTTGATGTCATAGGGCCTCTCGTCCACCTTCAAGTCCCTGAAGTACATTGTGAGGGTGCTGGGGAAGGGATAGTTATGGTCATGCTTCGCACCCATGATGGAGATAATCCTGGACATCACATTCCCTACATTGATGGGGTACCCTGCGATAATGGAAGCCACTAACACAGCCCGGAAAGAGGAAGGGTGTTTTCATGTTTCTTGGGGTCCAACTTGCTACATACAAAAGTCTCCCATCCCCGTGCTTCAAAATTTAAAGTCAGTCTCAAGATCTTGACTCCAGCAGTCAACCAGTCGGGGTTGGTACCTGGGATTGCCAGGTAATGTGCTAGACAGGGACGAACCTCCTCACCCATTTCCAACTTGGCCATGTACAGGGTCTCATCCTCCTCATTGAGGCCAAGGTATTCGTTGAGGTACCTTCAAATAACACTGTCAAATTTCGAACCTTGTTCACTTTGGAGCCCTTTTTGATGTGGGCTACATTGCAGTAAAATTCTTTGACCATGTGTTCGTTGGCATCCACACACTCCTCTAGAAAATGCTCCCAGCCTACTCTAGTCCTAAACTATCTTTCCACATTGGTGTTCTGGGGTAATAGGTCTCTATCAATGAAGCTCCTCTCCGGAATCAACTTTTTTACCGGCTACCACTCCCTAAATTTGTGGTACGTCGCCTCACTCACAAACCTATCTCGCCAAACCTCTGGCTTCCTCGTTCTATCAACATCCCAACCCTTGGTTCTCCTCCTTCTGCCACTTCCTCATCTCTCCCTACTTCCTCCTCACCTCCTTCTCCACCATCCCCGGATAATGAAACTGTGGGGGAGGTAGAGTATTTCTTACTACCCGTTGCTGAGCCCTCAGACGACCCAGAAGAAACATGTGTTGGTGATTGGGCAATGGGTGATGGTGGAGGAGTAGTATCTGTCAATCTAAATATTCCCAGCCAATCAGGCATGTACTCTAGCACGGAGTCTGAGGAGATCTCCCGGGAGGGCTCGTACTCACTCCCCGACTGATCAATTGCTCTGTCAGCAACTTTTATTAACTTTCTTTTTCTTTTTATGTTTTCCCGAACTTGGGGAGTGAGTTTAATCATCTTCTGCTTCCCTCCCCTGGAGGATTTACCTCTGTTGGGTTGTTTTGAGCCATTTCCTCGTTGTTTTACCATCGTCTGCAAACACAGTTCAAATAACGTGTTAGTATCAGTGGTCTTAGATAAAACAGTGTTGCAGAACATAATGAAATTGTTGCAGACATGTTGCAGAAGTTGCCCAGTGCGGACCACACAAAATCAACCACAGTCCACACAGGTGTGGGGTTCAGAAACACATCCTATGTATCTAGGCATTGCGGACCACATAAAATGTACCGCGGCCGGATTGGGATAGTGCGATTTGCACAAAATGTAGTGGGGCCGCACTGCCTATGGTTCAACAATCTCAGAAGCCATCAGTGTGGTCCACACAAAATGGTAGTGCGGACCGCACAAGGGCACCGCGGACCGCACAGAATTGACTGCGGTCCGCACTGAGTGCCCAGTTTTGGTACTAAATTAGGGTTTCTAGATTTTTTATTTTAAGCTCAATTGATTACCTAAATGATGTTCCTATATCATTTCCAAGTTCATTAAACTAACGAAGTCCACATGAATCAAAATTGTAACTAACCTAGCCTATAAATTGAAGAAAATACGGGAGGGAGAAGAACTAAGAGCTAAGAAAAACAAAAATTAATCAAATTAAACATGTAAAAGTAAGATTATGGTACCGGATAATGATATGAAGTGAAGCAAATAAGTTCCAACAATTAATTACGAGCAAACAAAGGGTGATGAACAGTGATTATAATCTTTAAGATTCTAAGTTTCGAAAATGGTACAAGGAGACCCTCAGAGACTATTTATAGAAAAGCCCCTAGGGCCCATTCTCACCTACCAGTATGGACCGCACAAAATAGACCGCGGTCCGCACTGGGTTGTTTTGTTCCAGTTCACCCTAGTAACCCACTGCGATCCACACAAAATGGACCGCGGCTGCAGTGGTCCATCGCGGACCGCACAAAATGCAAGGCGGCCGTGATGGCAAACTTTATAGAGTTATCACATTACCCTGTACTAGTACGGTCCACACAAAATGGTAGTGCGGCCGCACTGGAAACTTCAGAGACCTGTGCATTTTTTCAATTATGTCATGCACTGCATCAACTCAATCCTGTAACATCTCACAACCAGTTAGCCCAAAAATCAATCCTATACTACAAAGAAAATCAAAGAAAACAAGAAGAAAAACACATGGGTTGCCTCCCAAGAAGTGCATGATTTAACGTCGCGGCATGATGCAAGTTACCATCATATCATTTGAAATGAAGAAGTGACACCACGTGGCTGTCATCTATCTTCCCAAGATAATGCTTGACCCGATGCATATTCACTCTAAAAACTTCACCATTTTTGTTCTTTAAATCAATAGCATCAAATGGGGTCACACACACTACTTCAAACGTCCCGCTCCATTTTGACTTGAGCTTTCCCGGGAACAACCATAGCCTAGAGTTGAATAAGAGCACCAAATCTCCCCCCTTGAATTCTTTGCCCCGAGTATACTTGTCTTGAAGGTATTTCATTTTATCCTTATACAGGGATGAACTAGAGTAGGTATGGAATCTAAATTCGTCAAGCTCATTGAGTTGCTCCACCCGAAGATTGGCAGCTACGTCCCACTCAAGATTCAACTTCTTCAAGGCCCACATGGCCTTATGCTCCAACTCTACTGGTAAATGACATGCTTTCCCAAACACCAACCGGTACAGCGACATACTAATTGGGGTCTTGTAAGCGGTCCGGTAAGCCCATAGAGCATTATCTAACTTTTTAGACCAATCGGTCCTATTGGCATTGACAGTTTTGGACAAAATGCTCTTGATCTCCCTGTTGGACACTTCAACCTGGCCACTTGCTTGAGGATGATAAGGCGTAGACACTTTGTAGTTGACACCATACTTGGAAAGGAAGACATCAAAAGCTCTATTACAAAAATGTGATCCCCCATCACTAATAATTGCCTGAGGCGTACCAACCCTTGTGAAAATGCTCTTCTTCAGAAATGCCACCAGACTCCTAGCTTCATTATTGGGCAAGGCCACAGACACAACCCATTTTGAGACATAATCAACCGTGACAAGAATGTAGGTGTTTCCACACGAGCTTACCAAAGGTTCCATAAAATCGATACCCCATTGATCAAAGATATCAACTTCGAGAATGGTATGTAGAGGCATATCATCTTTCTTGGAAATTCTGCCCCCTCGTTGACATTGATCACACCTTTTTACTAGATCACTTGCATCTTTGAACAAGGTTGGCCACTAAAAACCACAACTCAAAACTTTTAAAGCAGTCCCCGCCCCTCCATGATGGCCACCATAGGGGGAGGAATGACAAGCCTCTAGGATGCTAAACTGCTCTTCCTCAGGTACACACCTCCGGATCACTCCGTCGGTGAAAATCTTGAACAAGTATGGCTCGTCCCAATAGAAGTCCAAACTATCCCATTTGAGCTTTTTCCTTTGGTTAGAAAAGAGCTCGCACGGGATGATGCCAGTCACAAGGAAATTAGCAATGTCTGCAAACCATGGCATATCACTCATCGACACAGAAAGTAGTTGCTCATCGGGAAATGCATCATTGATCTCTAGGCCATCACATGGCCTTCCTTCCTCCTCCAAGAGGGACAAATGGTCCTCAACTTGGTTTTCACTACCTTTCCAGTCCACAATTTCTAGATCAAACTCTTGGAGTAGTAACACCCATCGCATCAACCTTGCCTTGGAGTCTTTCTTTGTCATCAAGTACCTTAGGGCGGCATGATCGGTGTGCACTATGACTTTGGCCCCCATAAGATATGGCCGAAATGTTTCCATTGCATACATTATGTCCAACAACTCTTTCTCGGTAACCGTGTAGTTCCTTTGAGCCTCATTCATGGTCTTGTTTGCGTAGTACACCAAATGAAACATTTTGTTAACTTTTTTACCCAAGACAACCCCAACCGTAAATGTCACTTGTGTCGCACATGACTCGAAGGGTAAGCTCCAATTTGGTGCGGTAATAATATGAGTAGTGGTCAACTTAAGATTTAGAAGCTCAAATGCTTGCATACATCCCTCATCGAACACAAACTTGGCATCCTTCTCTAGAAGCTTGCACAAGGGGTTTACTACCTTTGAAATATCTATTATAAACCTCCGGTAAAACCCCGCGTGCCCAAGAAAACTCCTCACCCCTTGATAGAAGTGGGGGGAGTAAGCCTTGAAATCACCTCTATCTTGTCTTTGTCAACTTCAATCCCACGCTTGAAAGTTTATGGCCAAACATTATGCCCTCTTCAACCATAAAGTGGCATTTTTCCCAATTTAGCACAAGATTGGTGTCTTCACATCGGGCCAAAACTCTATCCAAATTTCCCAAACACTCTTCAAATGAATCACCAACAACACTAAAATCATCCATAAAGACCTTCAAAATATCTTCCACCATATCGGTGAAAATAGCCATCATGCATCATTGGAATGTCGCCGGAGCATTGCACAACCCGAACGGCATCCGAGAGAAAGCAAAGGTGACATATGGACAAGTAAAGATGGTCTTCTCCTAATCGTCCGGATCGATTAAGATTTGATTATATCCCGAGTATCCATCCAAAAGGCAATAAAAGGCACGCCCAGCAAGGCGATCAAGCATTTGGTCAAGAAATGGCAATGGAAAATGATCCTTGCGGGTCACCTTGTTCAACTTTCGGTAGTCCATGCATACCCTCCATCTGGTAACTGTCCGAGTGGGAATAAGTTCATTATTTTCATTTGTCACCACTGTCATACCACCCTTCTTCGGCACACATTGCACCGGAAAAGTCCATGAGCTATCGGAAATAGGGTACACAACCCCGGCATCTAACCACTTTATCACTTCTTTCTTCACCACTTCTTGCATTGCTTCATTCAAACTCCTTTGATGTTCCAAGGAGGGTTTTGCATCTTCCTCCATAATAATCTTGTGCATGCAAAATGCGGGGGCTTATTCCCGAATGTCGGCCAAAGTAAATCCAATCTTTTTATAAGATAAACCAATATGGTGTATCAATAAAAGTTGGTTTATCACTTCTTCTTTTTTGGCTCAAAGTTGGGTACTAAAAGGTAAAATATAAATATTTGTGGTTAAAAATAGATAAGCTAAAAAGGGTGTCAAAGAAAACCTAATTTCATTCTAAAAATAGTGTTTTCTAGAATTTCGCCTTGATAGACATTTGGGGCAAGTTTTAGGCAGAATTTTATTGATTCTACCTGTTGAGATCATAATGCTTCTCAATTCCAACACTTTCTCAAATTGGAGATACTCGTTCTTGCCTTCACAAAAATAAAATCACAAACTTGGAAGTTATATGGCATAAATGAAAAAATTATGTTTGAAAAATATGTCAACTTTTACTTTAAAACTTTAATATTGTACAAGAACAACAATTAAGAATAAAATAAAAGATGAATGTGTGTGTGTATATATATATATGGAGAGAGAAGAAAAAACTTGAAAAAGTGTGTGACAATACATCTTTTTATATGTAATGGACTGACTAATTTAAGACCTTATCAGTCATTTGGTCCTAGTTTAAATATAAACCAACAAATTTACCTGTGCCAACATTTTGAATTGATTCATTAAATGGTTCATCAACCAGTTACTTAGGCATACCGATCACCATGGAGTTACTCCTGCACAGGTGACTCTGTTTTTTTAGAGGACTTCATGAGATGTTCTGGTTGTACAATAACCTGGATATTGACCAGATCAATTGATTAAGCATTTAATTACCCAAATCTATGTCGAGCTTACGAGGCTCCACTGCTTCTCCCTCAATGGCTACGGGTTTCGTATCTTAGTTTTGAGTTTAACGTCGTCAGCTCGACTTATTAATTGCAGAATTCATCAGTCTATCAAAGTAACCGATTGATGTTGTTCAAAGTGTCTTCCAACGTACAATTTTAGCCTGTGACCATTTACCTTAAATATGTCTCCTCTATTTTTCTGAATTTCAATTGTCCCGTATGAAGTAACGCCTGTAACATTGTAAGGACCTGTCTACCTGGATTTTAATTTTCCTGGGAATAACCTGAGTCGGCTATTGTAAAGAAGTACCTGATCTCCAATTTTGAAACTCTTTGGTCAGATCAACTTGTCATGCCATATTTTTGTTTTTTCTTTAAAATTTTAGCATTTTCATAGGCTTCCAATCTCAGTTTAATCTGAATAAATCGCTTTTTACTAGCGGAGGTTAAATCAAAGTTCAGTACTTTCAATGCCCAAAAAGCTTTATGTTATAATTCTACGGGCAAATGGCAAGCTTTTCCAAAGAATAATCTATATGGAGATATTCCAATTGGCATTTTGAATGTCGCTCGGTATGCCCATAATGCATCATCTAATTTTAAAGCCCAGTCTTTTCTTGAGATTCCAACCGTTTTTTCAAGAATTCTTTTTAACTCGCGGTTGGAAACCTTAACTTGCCCTTGAGTTTGAACATGATATGGTGTTACTGTTTTGTGAGTCACATTATATTTTGACAATAAAGCAGAAAATTGCCTATTGATGAAATGAGTTCCTGGTCACTAATGATGACTCGCGGTGTGCCAAATCTGGTAAAAATATTTTTTCTAAGAAAATTATACACTGTATGAGCATCATTTTTTCTTGTGGGGATGGCTTCAACCCATCTTGACACGTAATCCACAGCCATAAGGATATATTCAAAAGAGTGAGAAGAAGGAAAAGGACCCAAAAAATATATTCCCCAAATATCAAATATTTCACATACCTGTATTGATTGCAGTGGCATCTCATCTCTCTTGGTGATATTACTTGTTCTCTGACACCTGTCACATTGTGCTACATATGCTCGGGCATCTTTAAAGAGTGTGGGCCAGAAGAATCTGACTTCTAAAACTTTAAAAGTTGTTCGATTTGCTGTATAATGTCCTCAAATTGCTCCATCGTGACAGTGATATAGAATTTTATTCATCTCTTCTTCAGGTACACACCTTCTAATGATATTATCTGCACAATTTTTGAATAAGTAAGGTTCATCCCATAGATAATACTTTGCATCAGATATAAGCTTTTTTCTTTGCTGGTAAGAGAAATCTTGCGGTATCCACTTTCCAACCAAGTAGTTTGCGATATCTGCAAACCAGGGTGGTTGAGTCGCAATTGTGTCAACTAAAAAAATATTTTCATCAGGAAATTCAATTAAACTCAAGGGGAGGTTTTTCTAATCTAGACAAATGGTTAGCTACTTGGTTTTCTATCCCTTTCTTGTCCTTTATCTCAAGGTCAAATTCTTGCAGAAGTAAAATTCATCTTAAAAATCTTGGTCGAGCATCTTTCTTATCTAAGAGGTATTTCAAAGCTGCATGATCAGTAAAAACAGTGACCTTGGTTCCTATCAAATAGGACCGAAATTTATCAAAAGCAAACACTACTGCTAGTAACTCTTTTTCTGTTGTGGCATAATTCACTCGAGTCTCACTCAATGTCCTACTAGCATAGTAAATGGGACGAAAAATCTTATCCCTTCTTTGGCTTAAAACAGCTCCAACTGCTGTATCACTAGCATCACACATGACCTCAAAAGGTTGGTTCTAATTAGGGGACATAACTACAGGTGCAGTTGATAACTTTTCCTTAAGGGCTTCAAACGCTTTCACACATTCACCTAAAAAATCAAACTTAATGTCTTTCATCAAGAGGTTAGTCAGTGGTTTTGAAATATTTGAGAAATCTTTTATGAATCGTCTGTAAAAACATGCATGACCTAGAAAGCTTCTAATGCCTTTCACAGTTGTGGGGGGGGGGGGTAATCCTGCTATAAGATTAATTTTTGCCTTATCAACTTCTATCCCTTTAGCAGTGATTTTATGTCCTAAAACATATCCTTCCGTAATCATAAAATGACATTTTTCCCAATTAAGAACTAAGTTTGTTTCTTTACATCTTTTAAGAACTAAGGTCAAGTGGTTAAGACAATCCTTATATGTTTTGCCAAATAGTCAGCAAAAATTGCCGACATGCAACGCTGAAATGTAGCAGGGGCGTTGCACAGACCAAATAGCATTCTCCTGTAGGCATATGTTCCATGAGGGCATGTGAAGGTTGTCTTATATTGATCTTCTGGAGCGATTGGTATCTGATTATATCCTGAGTAGACATCAAGAAAACAATAAAAACCATATCATGCAATTCTTTCTAACATTTGATCAATAAATGGCAAAGGAAAATGATCTTTTCTAGTGACATCATTGAGACGTCTATAATCAATACAGACTCTCCATCCTGTAACAGTCCTGGTAGGTATGAGCTCATTATTTTCATTTTTTTATGACAGTCATACCTCTTTTCTTTGGTATTACCTGAATGGGACTTACCCACGGGCTGTCAGACATGGGGTATATAATACCTGCTGCCAACTGCTTTACGATCTCCTTTTTTACTACTTCATGCATTGCTGGATTCAATCTTCTTTGCGGCTGGACTATTGGCTTGTAGCTATCTTCCATGAGGATTCTGTACAAATAGCTGGACTAATCCCTTTAATATCTTCTACAGTCCACCCCAATGCTCCTTTGTGTGCTTTCAATACTTTAATCAAACTATTTTCTTGTTCTGCAGTAAGAGAAGATGAAATAATTACTGGAAATAATTCTTGCTCGAGATAAACATATTTCAAATAAGAAGGGAGAGTTTTGAGTTCAGTTTTTTATTGAACTTTTTCGAATTTCATCTCTTTTTCTTCTGAATCTTTGTCCAATATTTCAGCTTCTCTTCTAATGGTGGGATCATCGTCCTGTGTGGTGCCTGATTTGATTAAGCATCTTTCCATTGAATCTGGAATTAATTGATCATCTTTGAATTCATCTGTAAGATAACTAATTATATCAATTGAAAAACATGAAGATGATGTTTCATCTCCTAAATATCTTAGTATCTTTTGCATATCAAATATGACTCTTTCTTCATCAACTCTTAAAATTAATTGTCCTTGATGAACATCTATAATTGCACTTCCTATAGAAAGAAATGGTCTACCTAAAATTATTGGTTCATTAGGGCATTCTTTCATTTCAAGCACTATAAAATCTACAGGGAAAACAAACGTATCTACTCTTACGAGTACATTTTCAATTATTCCCTTAGGCTTCTTAGTACTTTGATCTGCAAACTGAAGAGAAACACTTGTGTCTTTTATTTCACCAAGATCTAACTTTTTAAAGATAGAAAATGGCATCAAATTTATTGAAGCTCCAGAATCATAAAGTGCTTTTTCAAAATATACTTCTCCCAAAGTGCATGGAATTGTAAAACTACCAGGATCGCCAAGTTTTTATGGTAACTTATTTTGAAGTACAGCACTGTATTTTTCTGTAAGCATTACCACGTAAACTTCTTCTAATTTTCTTTTACTTGACAAAATTTCCTTTAAAAAATTGACATATGAAGGCATTTGTAACAAAGCATCAGTAAAAGGAATATTGATGTGAATTCATTTTAAAATCTCCAAAAATTTTGCAAATTGGTTGTCAAGCTTTTCTCTTTTCATTTTTTGTGGAAAGGGAATAGTCACAGGGAGAGGAGTCAATTTTTCAATATTTTTTTCTTCTTTTTTCTTGACTTCATTCTTTTCAGATAGTTCAGAGGGTATTTGAACATTCTTGCCGTTGTTTACCTGTTGTTCTGACTGGTCTGTATAGGGTTCATCAAGCTCCTTACCTGACCGTAAGGTGATGGCCTTAAGTTTCTCTTTTGGGTTTTTCTTTGTATTGGTTGGTAAGGGACCTTGAATCTTTTCTGAAACAAGAGCTGCCAATTGGCTCAACTGTATTTCCAGATTTTTGAGGGATGAATTTTGGCTCTCCATCTTTTCATCAGTGACCTTAATATACTTATACAGAAGATCATCAAGACTTGAATGAGCTTGTTGAGGCCTTTGCTGATAGGGCCCTGCTTGTTGATAAGGTCTAAAGTTTGATTGACCATGGTTTGGATTCTGGTATCCGGGTGGACCTGTATTTGTTGCTTCTATAAGCTTTGAGAGTTCTCTGCACCATTTGGGTTGCTCCACTGAAATCCTGGATGCTTCTGTGCCATTGGACTTCCAAAAGGATACTGTTTGTAACTGATGACATTGCCATGTTCATCATTGTGATTGGTTGCTTGACATTCATGGTTTTGATGATTTCCTCCACACATGTCACAAGCCTCAGATTGGCTTAGTTGTTGTGTATTCACCTGAAAAGTTTCAAACTTTTGTGTCAAAGAAACAATTTGTTGCGTTAGTGTATTTAAAGCATCAACCTGATTTACTGTAGCAGCCTTCTTGATAATTATACGCTCAGATGGCCATTGAATGGCATTCTCAGAAATTTCATTCAACAATTGCAATGCTTCTTCTATGGTTTTTCCCATTACTGAACCTCCTGGAGCTGCATCTATCACATTTCTGGAAGAGGATTTTAGCTCGTGATAAAAAATATACAATTGCATATGTTCTGGAATATAGTGGTGTGGACATTTTCTTAACATTGCTTTTAACCTTTCCCAAGCTTGATAAACTGACCCTGTGTCAGTCTGCAAGAAATTAGATATGTCTTGTCTTAACTTTGTGGTTTTAGCAGGGGAAAAATATTTGTTTAAAATTTTTTGAGTCATTTGATCCCATGTGGTAATGGAACCTTGTGGCAAACTTTGCAACCAAGTCTTGGCATCTCCTTTTAAATAGAAAGGAAATAGCCTTAACTTGATAGTTTCAGGAGGTACTCCATTATACTTAGTTATTTCAACAAGTTCCAAAAAATCAATTAAATGACTGTGTGGATCTTCACTTGCGTCTCCAGTGAAGATGCAAGACTGTTGAATCGTTTGAATCAGGATAGTCTTGATTTCAAAATTGTTGGCTGCCACTCGGGGCTTCTTGACACTAGATTCACAGTTGAAATGGTCTGGTCTAGCATAATCCCTTAGGATTTTATTTGTTGGCCTTGGCGCCACTTCATCAAATTGATCCTCTATTTGGACTGGTGGTGGTACTTCGCGTGGGTTGATATTTTCTACTTCCTGATTCTCCATTCCTTCACAAGCTATTGTTTGAGAAGACGTTTGTCCTTTCCTGCGCGATCGAAGAGATCTTTCAATTTCAGGATTGTAAGTTGCCAACTATTTGTAGAAGAGCGGGTCATAAACTATTTGAAATTCAGAAAGTAAAGAAAATTAGTTCCTAAAAAAATAAAAACAACAACAACAACAACAACAACAACAACAACAATAATAATAATAATAATAATAATAATAATAATAATAATAATAATAATAATAATAAAAGATTGCAAAAAGAAAAAAAACAAGCGCTAAAGGGGAAAAAATATTAGTACAATAATTTTATTATTTATAGATATAGTAATATTATACCACACTTGAAATAAAATAGATATACAAAAATGACGCAGTAAGTAAACTGTGACAAAAAAATCCAATATTATTCAAAATATTAGTATTAATATTCGTAATAGTATCTAAAATCACAATGTTAATATATAAAAGGGTAATTAATAGTGTGCGTGTGAAAGTATTGATTATAGTATATTTATTTTTGGTTAGTGAAGTATTGATAATAGTCTTATTGTAATAGATATACTAAGGGATTTAATAAAAAAAATTGGTAGTAGTTATAATGAGAAGGAAAAATATTATAATAAATTCTCAAATTAGTAATAAAATATTTAATCTGAAGTAGATGTAAGCCAATCCCCGGCAACGGCGCCAAAAATTTGACGAGGCCAATGTGTATAAGATTTTGCTGCTCGTACTCTGTCAAATTCTAGTATAGTTTATGATATCGTCCCACAGAGATTGGAGAATCTAGCTACAAACTTATAATATTCTTACTACTATTTGAGAGAACCAAATTGATGAAGTTTTGTTTGTTGAAAATTTAAATTGCTTAAGTTGAAACAAAATAACTTTCGGAAGATTTATATTTTAAAAGAATTGGAATCATTGAATTCACTCGACAGCGTGATAATAATAAAATATTAGCTTCTACATATATTTCTCTTAGGAATAACTGTTTATTGCTAATACAATTATATTTGCTCACTAAGAAATAATCAATTAATAACACTCCGTGAGGTTATGTAAATCAATTCATATATGACTCGTGATGATTAAACTGAAATAATTTTCTTGCCTGAATTGTGCTAAAAGATAGCAAAAACCTCTTGCAATTACTTTTTACTAAAAAATCAATAATCTTGCCAACTACAACTCCTCCATGAGAATTAGAATGGAAGTAAGCAAGATTAAAGACTTGGAATGATAGCTTAAAAAGAATTACTCTCACTCTATTATTTTACCCAATAGTTATCGTATATTAATTTTGCTTCGTGAGAATTACAAAATTAACATACAACTAACTTTAGAGAATAAATAGATAGAAGCGATAATAATTAATTAAAACTAATATTCCAGCACAATATAGAAATATCCTCTTGCGATTACTTTTTACTAAAAAATCAATAATCTTGCCAACTCCAACTCCTCCGTGAGAATTAGAATGGAAGTAAGCAAGATTAAAGACTTGGAATGATAGCTTAAAAAGAATTACTCTCACTCTATTATTTTACCCAATAGTTATCGTATATTAATTTTGCTTCGTGAGAATTACAAAATTGACATACAACTAACTTTGGAGAATAAATAGATAGAAGTGATAATAATTAATTAAAACTAATATTCCAGCACAATATAGAAATATCCTCTTGCGATTACTTTTTACTAAAAAATCAATAATCTTGCCAACTACAACTCCTCCGTGAGAATTAGAATGGAAGTAAGCAAGATTAAAGACTTGGAATGATAGCTTAAAAAGAATTACTCTCACTCTATTATTTTACCCAATAGTTATCGTATATTAATTTTGCTTCGTGAGAATTACAAAATTGACATACAACTAACTTTGGAGAATAAATAGATAGAAGTGATAATAATTAATTAAAACTAATATTCCAGCACAATATAGAAATATAACTAGAAAGTTTCAGGTCAAGCATGTTGTAAAATTGAGATTAATATTATAACAATATCGAGTTTCATCAACTATCCCAATGAAAGAGATTGCTCCATTATGGAGTATTTAAATCTCACAAAGAAAGAAATTCTTAAAATACTATCAATACTCTTAGAAAATCCAAAAGACTAAAAGATAAAGTGAAATATATAAAGAAAGAAGCAAAGACCAAAACTAGAGAAAAGTTATTAATTAAGCACGTATGATCTTCCTCTCTTCAACACAAATAAGACATCCTTTTTATAGAAATCAAATCTCATAAGGTGCCACGATGCCTCGTGGTTCTTTTGCCATGATGCGTCGTGCTTCTATTACCATGATGACTCGTGGTTCTTTGCCATGATGCGCCGTGCTTCTATTGCCATGATGCGTCGTGATCTCTTTTTATTCCTTTATTTGCTTCATCATGATATTTTATTTCCTGCAAAATACTATTAGAAAATACAGATAATTGACATATTATATATATATATATATATATATATATATATATATATATATATATATATATAAAATAATTTATTTTTAAGTATAAAATATATGAATATTTTATAGTCATCAATCACTCACCCTGAAAGTGAGTTCCCCTGCTTCCACATCTACTAGAGCCTTCCTCGTAGCAAGGAAAGGTCTCCCCAATATGATCGGGACTTCATAGTCCACCACGCAATCCAAAATCACAAAATCAGCTGGCAAGATAAATTTGTCCACCCGGACAAGCACATCATCAACAACACCCAAAGGTCTCTTCATTGATCTATCCGCCATTTATAATCTCATGGAAGTTGGTCTAGGTGGCCCAACACCCAAAGTCATGAAAACTGAGTAGGGCATCAAGTTGATACTCGCCCCTAGATCACATAGAGCCTTGGCAAAATCCGCACTCCCAATGGTGCAAAGAATGGTGAAAGCACCGGGATCCTCTAGCTTCGGGGCCATTGAATGCACTATAGCACTAACTTGGTGAGTCATCTTTATAGTTTCACAATCCATAGAACGCTTCTTTGTGACCAAGTCTTTCATGAACTTTGCATAGCTCAACATTTGTTCAAGAGCCTCCACCAAAGGCACATTAATGGACAAGCTCTTCATCATATCAATGAACTTTTGAACTGATTATCATTTCTCTGCTTTGCGAGGCTTTGAGGATAAGGTGGAGGTGGCCTTGGCAAAGGAGACTTGGCTTTTGGCACAACCAGCTCTGGCTTGTCAATCACGTGTTCCCTATACGGGTTCACGACATCTTGAGTTTCCACCTCGGCCTCATTAATGCCAATCCTCACTTCATTGTTCATATTGTCATCAACCACATCTTCAACTACCAAAGGAGCTTCATCTCCTTGCAACTCAACATCATTATCAACCACTTGCTTTTGTTTCGAGGCATTCACTTCACCGCCTCTCCCACTTCTTATCGTAACCGCCATGATATGATTGTTCCCAACCTTTGGGTTCACTACCGTATCACTTGGTAGAGCACCCTTCGGGCGAGTATTCAATGACTGAGAGATTTGGCCTAATTGCACCTCCAAGTTTCTAATAGAGGTATTGTGGGAAGCTAATTATGCATCCGAATCCGCATTCTTCTTCATCATTTGTTCGAACATCATTTCAATTGTACCCATATCATTACCCGAAGAACTAGGACCTTGAGAAGGGAAAGGGGGTGGATTATTCGGTTGTTGGTACATTTGGGCCTTTGAAAGCCTTGCCCCCGGTTTCCTTGGTTCCCATTGTTCCATCTACCTTGACTGTTATTGTTGCCCCAATTGTTATTATTACCATTCCAATTCCCTTGGCTGTCTTGATTGTTGTTCTGATTGCCCCAATTGTTGTTTTGGTTGTTGTTCCCCCAATTACCATTGTTTTGTTGTTGATTGCCCCAATTGCCCTGGGGTTGCCACTGTTGTTGGTTGGAAGAGTTTCCCCATTGGCCTTGATAGTTATTTATATATTAAAGCTCTTCATTTTTCTCATCATAGCCATTATTTTGAAACCCATCACAATCATCATCAAATTGCTCAGAATTTCCTTGATTTTGTTGTCTTCTTTGCCTTCTCTTGTTGACAAGCATATTAACACCCTCCATGGAATTCACTTGGCGAGGATTTTGGACTTGTTGCAACTGCGCCTTATCCAATTGATTCATAGTAGTTGTCAACTCTACTATAGCTTGCCCGTGGTCATGTAATTCCTTATGCAAATGAATAACCGTAGGGTCACCTTGAGAAACATTGGCTCTACTTTTCCATGCGGAGGATGTATCCACCACCTCATCAAGAATGGTACAAGTTTCATCATAAGTTAACTTCATAAAATTACCCCCGGCAAGTTGATTGATATGCATTGATTTGTAGTATTGATGTCCCGGTAGAAAGTTTGTTGCAACATATTCTCCGTCATGTCATTATTAGGGCATTCCTTCACCATTATTCTATACCACTCCCAAATCTCATACAAAGGTTCAGCGAGCTCTTGCTTGAAGGCCAATATCTCATCTCAAAGTGCCTCCATGTGCCCGGGTGAGAAAAATTTAGCAATAAACTTATCCGCCAACTCATCCCAAGTTGTGATAGAATGATTGGGAAGTATCTCGAGCCAATCCAATGCTTTCCCCCGAAGTGAGAATGAGAAAAGCCTCAACCTAAGAGCAAACACGGACACATTCATCTGCTTGCTCCCCCAACATGTATCCACAAACCCCTTGAGATGTTTGTAGGCATTTTGATCCACAACGCTCGTGAAATGCCCACACTACTTAAGTAGGGTCAACTCACATTGGTTATCTGAAAATTGCCTGCCCGGATTCTAGGTGGGACAATAGCACTTGCATAGCCTTGGTTCGGTAGCACCCGAGGAACCGCTCTTGGAGGTGGCGGAGGAGGGACTAGGACATTTTCATTAGCATTGGCGTGGTGGCCTCGTCGTGGTTCAGGAGGTACAAGAGGCACCTCATCCTCTCCAATATCATTAACCTCCTCCACCGCAAGCATGTTTCCAAGAGGGTCATTAGCATTTAAATCCATTTGGTACCTAAAGTATTCATACACACAAATTAGTAACAAAGAAGGAAAGAAGAACAATTACAAAACTAACTAAATAGATAGCCAAAACCGTTAGCTCCCCGGCAACGGCGCCAAAAAGTGATCGCTACCAACTCCACTACTAAAAAGTAGCAAGAGAGGGTCGCAATAGCTTTTATCCTATTTTGGGTCGGGATCGATATCCATAGAGAGCTAGAATTGGAATCGAGTATCTATCTAGTTTAGGATTGCGTATGTGCTCTTAATTGCTCTTCTATTCATTTTTGGGATTTTCTTTATAATTCTACTTTTATCAAACTACAAATTGTAAATTAAACTAAGAGTTGAAGATTGTAAGTTGTATCTAATGGTTTAAAAGGGCACTAGGGTAGTGATAAGTTTCTATTGAATTGAGCAAGATCCTTTTGAATAGAAGATGCCCATGAAAAGATCTTTCAAAAATAGAATCAAGAGAAAGCGCTAGAACTGATGTAAGTAAGATCCGCTACAACTAGAAGTCGATTTGGTACCTTCCTCGGGTTCGATTCACGTAAGGGATAGGTACTCATTCCCTGCCGCTTTCAGTTAGTGTTCATTGCTGAGTGATCGCTCGCTATCTGGCTGGAAAAGATGGTCCGGAAGCTTCCTCTCTCCCAGCAAGCAAGACGATATCACCACTTCTCTCAGTAATGGACTTCCTTTACTTCGTAACCTTAGCCTTAGATGTCCTTTCATATATTCTCGAACCTCCAACGTGGGGGGCATTTGGGAAAGTGGGGCCGATCGGGTGTCTTCAGTCAAGCAACAGTACAGAAGAAGAACGAAACGACTTCCGCCTAGGTGGTCAATTGACGGGTCTTGAATCTAAGGCATCTTTGACATATTTGGGGAATATGATATAACTATTGCACTAATTTACCCACTCTACACCTCTCGTTGGTTCAAGTGATTTTGCCCAATTGACTCTCTCAAGACCAATTGGGTATGCAAATTTGCACAAACAACTACGGTTCAAGCCGGGTATTACTCTCTCGAGGTTTAACCCTTTAATTTGGGCTATCAATCTCTTGAGTACGCCCTGTTGAGATACAAGTTATCTAGCACATGTATACACATGTACTACATCATAGCTAGCACATGTATATGAGTTGTATAGTAGGTGTAATACAAGTTGTCTAGCA